>WAAG01041371.1:0-20564 GCA_013390105.1 Tichodroma muraria
AGTCACACAAACCATTTCATTTTTCTCCATGCTTCAGATATAATTAAGTTTACAGCATGGCATTTCTCAAACACATAAGCATTCACATTCTAAGAATATGCTGAATATATGGTCTAAGTTTTAAAAATTATTTGTTAAATATAAGAATTATTGGAAACACCAGCATATTTTTTATTTTATGCTAAATGGAATGACAGACACTTCAAAGGAAAAAATAAAGGCTTCAGCTGCCATGAAATTTTGGTTTTTTAAAAGTCTGCTCACTTCATCAGATGTGAGCATTGTCAACCATTTTAATAAAGGAGGATAATTAACTGTAAGAAGAAAGTAGGGAAAATATGCTTTTTAACATAAAAAAGGCTATGCTGATAACAAACGTGCATCTACTGTTAGTGTAACAGTTCTGTAACATTTCATACCTGTTGGAAGGAGAATGTCAAAAGGGAACTCGGTGTATAATCAAGTCTGAGAAAGGCTGGACATACAAAGGAACAGAATAGGGAAAGAAAAATAGTCACAGAAATGGTCACCAGACGAGGGAAAAGCGTACAGGCGATCATCCTCAGAAGGACTGAACAGACAGGCTCATGAATGTACAAAGGGACTGGAGATACTGGCTGAGGGTGTCTGCATGGAACACTGAAAGAAAAAAATGGATACAGAGGGCCACAGGAACAGCTGCTAATAGTGAGACTTGGAGTAATAAAGTAGTAAGAAAGATGAATTATTTTATCGGTTGTAGCTTCAAAGAAGTTATCTATAAAACCAAGCAAACAACAGCAAGGCGCTGACACTACTGGGATAAAAAGTGGAAGATTTTCACCAGGTTATAGAGCAAGAAGTGGCAAAAATTACGTTACAGACAACATATAGATGTTAACAACAAACACCATTCCAAAACTGACTGCCTCATTAACAGGATGCTTTCCATCTTTAGCAGAGGACACAAGAGAGAATCACTCCCAAACTGGAAAAGAAAAATCAATCTCATGTTGGAAAGGCATCCAGCATGTCCCCTTTTAGAGAAAAACCTAAAGCTAATCCCAAAAAGATTACACAAGTCTGTCTATTAGTCCTCTGTGAATAAGAACTTCAAAACCCAATTTACTCCTCCTGTACAAGAAAAGATACGAGAAGATATGTCCTAATACTGCACATCTTCAAAAATTAGTTACTTGGCTGTGAGCTGCAAAAAGGCAGTTTCCTCCCCTTGGACTCACAGTGGATTTGTTGGACAAGTCTTCATAAAATAAGTAAGGAAATCTAATGTTTTCTTTCCAAGGATTCTGGGCCCAACCACATAGCAAGTCATGACTAAGCATCTCTAGGTACCAGATTGTCAATTATCCCTGAATCATGCCCATTTACTGCACTGTGCTTTCCATGGAATAATTCATCTTAGGCAAGGAAGAAAAAAAATCATGGAAGTACAAAGCATTCACTAAGCATTATTTTAATTCCATTCAGAAAGACCTAGCCTGCACTACAGCAGCCACATCAATACAGTCCAGTATTCCAGTGCACCTGATCAGGATGAAATTTTAATTCAAATCTTACAGCTGGCTAGGAAGGCATCCTCAAACCATCTCCTGTGTTTTGTGTGGGACACAAATCCTCTGGATATATCATCTCAGAAAACACTGGTTTATTAGTTTTAGCACGGCTTAGGTGGGCAGTTTTGTACTGTCAACACCCAAACACTGCTGGGTACACTCAAAAATGCTCAGGTTCTCAGAGAGACCTACAAGGAGGATATGAAAAGCTGAAGCCACAATTAGGTGCCTATCTGAGCCACTTCATCCCATCCTGACAATAGCAGCCTCATACTCCTCTCCCTTCCATGTCTTAGCACCAAGAGAGGTGTATTTTTCCAAAAAATTTACATATTCTCATTAATTTAGAATTATTCAAAGCCAAAAAAATCTTCACCAGTAAATCATGAGATTGAATAAAAGAATTGTTTTGCTTTTGGTTTGTTTGAAACATTACTGCTATAAATCACTTCTCAGAGGCTGCTTAAAGAAACTTTTAAAATTAAAAAATAAAACCATCCTGCAATTAAATTCACACTTGACACATCTCGTTATGCTGGGTTAACATTCATTTTTTACAACGGAATTGCCAAAATATAAGATGGGTATAAAGCTCACAAGAAAAAAATTAGATATATTACTTTATAACAGAGTGATACTCAGACATTATGATGAAAGAAAAAGCTAACTAGAATTCAAGTAATTCAAACTAGGGGAAAATCACAGGAAAATTGCTGGTTTATACTGAACATTATTGCATGAGAGTGTAAAACAAGTCCCATTTTTTTATTATTTTAAAAAGAATATGTTGCATTTATCTTAAGTGTGTGATGCTCCATCTAAAGAGGTAATTCAGGTGAAGACAGATAAATCCATATGCCCATTTTTCCCTTTAGACAATTTAACCAAAGCTGCTTGGTTAGTGATAAAGAGGAAACAAAAAAAATCCTGTCAAAATTTCTAAAAGTTAAAGGACAAACATAAACATACTGCCTGGGACAATATCTGTGTTAGAACTTACTGATGAATAAGCTTCCATGAACATCATATGCTCAAATGAAGCTTTCACCTACACAAAAGGGGTACAGGGCCCCATGGTGTCCAACTTGAACATAAACAATAAAAAGTTTCAGAAGCTTCCAATTCTCCCGGGTTTATTTGATAATATTTCTCACTAAAGACTGCACCACGTCATTATTACCATCATCTCTTTCACATCATTGTGTAACTACTCTAATTTGATAAAAGCCTCATTAAAAGTTCTACTGTGCAATGTAGAACTTCTGCTTCATCCTCCTTCTGCTTCTTTCTGACCAAATACTGTACCTTTAAAAATGTAAAATGGATTTTTAAAGTGCTAGATTATTTAATTCCAGGAACCAAAACACAGATCTAGAACTTGGACTACAGCACTGTGAGCACACAGGATGCTTATTTACCACTGATTTGTATCACATACATTTTTTTTGGAAAAAAAAAAAAAAAATTTCAGAATAGGACACTAGCACATATACTTTAAAAATAAGCTTTTAAGACGTCTTTTTTTCTTAGAAAAACACGGAGGTGTTGGAACTGTATCATTTGGATATCTACCTGACTTACCACAGGAACATGTGAGTGTGAAACTCTATCCGGTCCTTCATTGCTAACATAAATATTGGATGTCGCACAATAACTAGGCCCAATTTTTAAAGTCCTAGGATCATTTAAACCATGGGAGACTTGCAGGAACCGATCCATGGCTGTTCCTGGTATTCTGATAACAGGTCCAATGAGAGTAGGCCCAAACCTACCATATCCGAATTTTATTTTCTGTAAAACTACGAATTATACCCTACTCATAAGCTGATTAATACAACCCAACTCATGCAAAGCCACACAATACTACACGGTATTAATAAAACATATTCAGTGCTCATATGTTCAAGGCTCAGTGATGGCTTTATTAAGCACAAGGGCTTGGAAACAAACATGCAATGCCACTAAGTAATTTCAGTAAGAAGTACATTTGATATCTACATGTATTTAGCGAGTCAGAATAGATATATCTGGCCAAGCAATGCTGTCTTTAATATCACTAGGCAGCTTCCCCTGCCATGGCACTAGGCGAAAGAATTCACCACAGCATTTCATCAGGAATGTGTATTAACGAGGGCCTCCCTCCTCCCCGCCTTGCAGGCCGTGCTCATGCAGTGCAGCTCTCCTGGAAACCCGGGCGGCCAGAGAGACTTTCCTTAAGTAGCGACAAAAGCTGAGGATTTAGCAATTAATGCCCCATCCCGGCGCTGATCCTCGCTCAGCGCCGGGACAAGGCGGCCCCGGGCGCCCCTTCCCACAAAGGGGGAAGGCCCGAGGCCTCCCCGCTCTCCCTCCTCATCGGGTCTCGAGTCCCCTCAGCGCCGGCGGCCCCCTACTCGCTCCCCGCGGCCACCGCGAGGGACCCGCCGCGGCCTCCACCCCTGCCTGGCTCTCCCTCCTCCTTCCTGCCCCAGGGCCTCCGCTCTCCCTCAGTGCGGGGAGGAGGAGGAGGAGTCGCCGCCGCCTCCTCCTCCTCCCGTTGCCGTCCCCGCTCCCTCCCCTGGGGCCTGGCCCGGCCGCGAGCACCCGGTACCTTGTAGAAGGCCCCGTTGGAGCCCCGCACCTCCACCACCAGCTCCTCCATGTTGTGCGCGGTGCGGGAGACCCGGGCCCGGCGCCGCCTCCCTTCCCTTTCTCTGTGCCGGCGCAGGCGGGGGAGGAGCGGCGTGTGTGTGCGGGGCGGGGGCGCTCGGTTCACGCCGAGCCCGGGGGTGTGGCCGCCCTGGGCGGAAGGGGGGCAGCACCGGGGACTCCGCTCGGCGCCGCCGCTCCGGGCCCGGGGCCGCCGGAAATGAAACCGAAACGGCNGAGGTCCCGCCTCTCCCCCCGCCCCGCCCGTCGCGCGCCGGAGTGACCGCCCTGGTGGCCAATCGGGTCGCGCGCTGCCGCGCCGCGCGCCTGAGTGACCGGCACTGCCGGCCAATCAGATCGCGCGGCCTGACCGGCGCTAGTCGGGGCGCGCGGCACCCTCAGCCGGGCCCGTATGGCGGGGGGTGCGTGTCCGTGGGTGTCCGCGTCCCCGTGTCCGTGTGCCCGGCTCGGCCCGAGCCCGCGCTCAGGCGGGGCGGTGCGGACGGTGCTGAGGCCCCAAACGGCGCCGAGTTAACGGCCCTGGGGAGCGATGGCCGTGCGAGGCCCGGGGCGAGGCGAAGGGAATGACGGGCCGAGCAGCGCAGGGGCTGCTGGGATGGAAGGGGACATGGCGGCGGGCTTGCGGTCGGTTCCTGAAGGGCTGCCGGTGGGGAGAAGGCTTCGCCGTGCAGTGGGCTCTCCCTGCCTGACCATGGCCAGGAGTTAACAATAAATGGGAATTGAGCATACATCTTGAGTCCTTTGTGCAGTTTTGGGCACACAGTATAAGAAAGAGCTAAAGATCCTGTCCAAAGGAGGCCACGGGGATGGTGAAGGCCCTTGAGGGGAAGCCGTGTGAGGAGCAGCTGAAGGCACTGAGTCTGTTCAGCCTGGAGGAGACTGCTGGGAGATCCGATCACAGTCTGCAGCTTCCGCGTGAGGGACAGATGCTGCTCTCCCGTGGTGACCAGTGACAGGATCCGAGGGAATGGCCTGAGGCTGCATCAGGGGAGGTTTAGGTTGGGTATCAGGGACAGGTTGCTCACCCAGAGGGTGGTCGAGCACTGAACAGGCTCTCCAGGGAAGTGGTCACAGCCCCAAGGCTGTTAGAGCTTGAGAAGTGTTTGTACGATGCTCAGGCATGGGATGGGATTCCCGGGGCTGTCCTGTGCAGGGCCAGGAGTTCTGATGGTCCTTGTGAGTCCCTTCCAACTCAGGACATTCTGTGATCCTGTGAATTGTGACTCTGCATTAGGAATGGTACTGTTCCTGCAGTGCTGGTTCTGCTGAAGTCCTGAACACCTCCCAAGGGGTCTGGCACCAGACGATCTGAGCTGAGCTGAAGGGACGATTCCAATGCCTCGCCCTGTAGCAGTTCCTTTGTTCAACACACGAGTTCTCTGTGTAACACATACTATTATTTTAGGATGTAGATTCCATAATGTTGGAAAAGATCTCCAATATAATCGTCTGCACCCTTCAGTTGCATTTAAATCCTCACAGACATTTCAACATGACATTGCACATACAGTTCACCATAGAACCTGGTGGTGAGTAAAGAGCTCTGATATGATGGAACATCTACAATTTAGAGTGCACTGGCATAAAGCTGCTTGTTCAGCCTTACATTAGACCTGCACAAATGTTAACATCTTCATGTTTTCGAACATAACTACAAAGAATCAGAAAAGGAAAAAATCCCAACTGTTACCCTTTTATGCTTAAAAATCACAATATATTACTATGGCTGTGATTTCTCTGAATATGTGTGTGATCCTCTCCTTACATGAGTCGTGGTGAAATTCTGCACCCTGACAAGCAGTCACAGGATTGACCTGCTTGGGGATGGCAGAGGGTCCAAGAGGAACTAAAGAAAGAAATAAAAATTTAAGGATAAGGAGCAGAGGAGCAATGACAAGTTTTTTGTATAGATAAAACTCCACCAGACAGAGATTAGATCTTACAGAGTCTCCATGAAGGAATTTAGATACAATGGATCACTGTTGTGACTTGTTCATGCTAGAAATACTGTTTTTTAAAACTGGAAACCACATGAATGGTTCAATTCAATATTTCAGCAGTCTGCCAGGAGTGATGATGTCCAGCTCTGAAAGTTAGATGAAGGTTTGTTTTTTTTTGGTGTGTGTTTTTTTTTCCCCATTCATTGTTTGTCATAATTGTTCTCTTTTTAATCAAATAGGTTGCTGTCACCAAGGCAGATTATCTCTGAGCAGACAGAATATAAAGGTGTCTAATTTAGCTCTGTCTTCCAGTGATGATTTCACTACTCTTCCCAAGATAAAAGCTGCTGTACTGTATAATATTTCCTAATGCTTAACTTAAATTTTCCTTGCCATTGCTTAAATTTAACATTCTTTATTTTGATATGACTAGTGGATGTTTTAATCCTTGTCTATTTAATGAGAGCATGTACATCTCTCCAGAGCATACTCCTTAGTTTATCTGCTCATTTACTCCTAACCCTTCCTCTTTCTTTTCAAATTATTGTTTCTCCTATTTTACTTTGACTTTTATTTTGAACTATCTGCAGACTGAATTGTCCATGCCTTCTGTAATGTGTTCACAAATTAAATAACTGGTTCTTAGATAGACTTCCAGTAAACTAGATCTTTTCCAATGTGTCTTTATTTCAAATGTGGTGACTCTATAAAAATACATCTCAGTAATTCCACTACAGTCTTTTACTATTAAAGGTAAAATGTTACTTAATTGAAATATTAGACTTCACTAATATATAATCATAGAATCACAGAAGGTTTAGGGTTGGAAGGGACCTGAAAGATTGTCTAGTTCCAACCCTGACGTGTGCAGTGACTTTTATAATTCAACCAAAATTCCCCTCCCCTCCACCTCCTTGAATTCTTTCATATTTCCCGATAATCTCTACTGACCTGTTCCAAGTCCTGGGTCTGGTCCTGAGGATAGAATAGAAACCCAGTACTTCTATTTCTTACTCAAATCTGCACACCTTGGTGCTTGCAGGCTGATCTACTGACTGGATTTGTGGCACTTGTGGTTTGAAATACCTCTTTTCATCATCCAAATAATTAAAAGGCAAAATAAAACAACTTTGACTTTTATTCACTAATTGATTCACTCAAATGCCTTCTTAAATGTTTATAGAGAATGTAAGAAAAATGCCCCTTCCCATCTCCTCAGGAATGTTGAAGGACAGAAAGCACAGGTAAATGACACTCCTTGATCAGTGGTACTAATTTAACTAATACTTTTTTCCGAGGATTTGTATCTTAGATGTTCCAGTTGTTCATGGAACTTCACCAGGAAATGCCAGCCATGGTTCCATACATTGAGGAAGTTAAGAATTTAAAATGTAGCCATTGGTACCAACCTTTGAGAACATCAGCAACTGTCAGAGCCTTTCCCATCATCCTGATCTGTGACTCTTCCTGCAAACACTGCGTCAAGAGTGACAGGAACTACTGATATTTTCCTCACTGAGGAAATGGTGAGATTTACCTAAAGGGATGGTCAGGGACTACAGATAAGAGTTACTCATGAAACATTCTTTTAAAAAGATGATAATCCAATTAACTATCAAAGTTTCTGAGTGGAATTTTATACAGTCCTCCTTACTTGCACACCTATTTTGGGCTTCAATCTTGACAAGATTCATAGAGATTTTAACTCGACTTTTCAAATTTCTATCTGCTGGTTTTCCTTGTGCATTACTTCACATGGGAGCCTCTCCTGACTCCTTGTCCCCTCCATTATGATCTGCAGCATGTCATACAGGTGATACTTAGACCTCCATATTTCTGATGAAGACTGGTAGTCACAATATATGTATCTTATTTCTGACACTGTGATGCTGAGACAAAGGGACTTCACATTCATGTGGGATACATAGGATTCTGAGTTGTTTCAACTGGACTAAACAATTCAGACTGTTGTCCTGTCAGTTTAAAGCTGTAGCCAAAAGTTCCAGGGGACAGAAGACTATTACATCTTTTAAAGATGTTCAGATGTATCTTTTCTTGTTAGTTTGCATGATATTCTCAATAAAGGCTTTTCAATAACCTCACTGAAATAGTGATGTTATAATAATCAGATCAGCACTTGGAAGAAGCAGTTACAGTTAATAGAGATACAGAGATGAAAAACTTCTTAGGCATTGCTCTATAAATAATCAATAATAACTGAAGGTTAAATATAACTGAAATATTGCAGTTTTATTATCTTGTCCTTGACTGAAGTGATACACAGAAACTACAGATATCCCTGTCAGGGTGTAGAGCAGTGGATATTCCCAGAACTCGTGAAGAGGAGCCAAACTAAACTAGGGATGATTTGAAGTATTACTGTGTGTGGACAAGAAATCAGATTATGCTATACCTGTTTGTTCAGTTCTTTGAATAGTTCATGTGAACTTTCTCTGGGAATGGTAATAAAATACTCTGAGAGGTAGTGTTCACACAGAGAGGCAAGAAAAGCTCAACAATCGCAATTAGACAAACCTGAATATTGCAAAACGATTAAAACAAAAAAATGCTTCATTACATGTGTTAGGATGGTGGGTAATCTTTAACCTTGTAAAAATATATTAGTGAGAAGAGCCAACTAGTCTATTGATTTTCTGTTTTAATTATTTAAGCTGACCTTCAATGAAACTTGACTGTTTCTCTGTTTCTTTTATAAGTCAGTAGTTCACCTCTGCCTCTGAATATGTAGTTTTCTGTATAGCAGCCAGGGTGCAGGGAGCCATCCAAGGTTCATTTTTGTCATAGATTCTACTTTAGGGTAGATACATGTTTCCACAAGGGGTTTTCAGTTTCTATGGTATACTGTGTCTTGCTGACCTGAATATGGAAAGAAGGCTGAGGGATTTAAGACTACTTTGTGCCTGCAGTACAGAAGCCTTCCAGTTTCACAGAGAAGAGTCAAAGAAGTAAACACTGGAATCTGAACTTCAGGAGGTTATTAAAATTTTTAGCTTACACAGATATAATTTTCTAAAAATATGTGTTTTTGAAATGCTACCTATTAAACTATCAAGCTCTAGCTCAGTTTGCTTATTCAGAAAACAATATTGTCATTCAACTCACCTGTGAAACTATTGTCTTGGTGTGTATCTCTTTCTTATTTGCTTTATGTTATGTTATTTGTTGAAATAACAGGTCTCTTTTAAAATTAATAGTAATTTCTGCATTCTTCCAGAACAATGGCTGCATATTGTGTTGTTGGTCCACAACTCTCAGTAGCAGATTTCCTTTTTTCGCATGTCAGTGAATTTGAAAATGTACCAAGTAGGATTTTGCTGTTTAATTATTCAGTTTCACCTCCCACTTATGAGTTTCTATCCGTGTCTCTCATAACCCCACAAATGCATTTATCATTATATTAAGTCTGCACATTATTTCCTCTGCAGAAGCCTATTGGTATTGTAAACAGTCCTTTTTAACAGACAATACTCACATTCATATGGAAAACTACATGTTAGTTTACTCAACTGATTTTTTGTTTTTAATCACTAACCAAATGACATGAGATGAAAGTTAAAAGATTCTCTGAATTATGTGTGTCTTGAAAATTAATTAATTTAAACAGGAAAAAACCCTCAGAAAACTTGGACTAGAACTGGTTAGAAGGCAACGCAAGAGAGATGTTCTGTTGTTTTCACAGGGCTGGACACATCCATAGCCAGCCCTGTGCAGAGGCCCTGAGTGCAGTGTGCATGCACACAGCAGCCCTCAGTTCAGGGCAGGGAGTTCTAGTATGAACCTACAGCCTTTGAATAAGAGCTTTTATCTCCGAGAACTATAAGCTTAATATTGTATGATCATCGTGAGAATAGGCATTGATACTGTGATTAGAAAAGGAAAGGGTTTGCATGGCCAGGTTTTGGTGAGTGGGAAGGGGTTCACAGGCATGGCAGGTGACAAGCTGCCAGAAGCTTCCCCCATGTCTGACAGAGCCAATGACAGCCAGGATGGACCTGCCAAGGTCAAGTTGGTACTGGTGCCAAGGTCAAGCCCATCAGGAATGATAATAATGCTTCTGTGATAACATATTTAAGAAGGGAAAAATAAAATACTGAATGGGAGTCATTGTGGCCAATTACACAGAGAAGAGAGAAGTGAGAATGTGTGAGAGAGCAGCCCTGCAGACGCCCAGGTCAGTGCAGAAGGAGGGGCAGGAGGTGCTCCAGGTGCCGGAGCAGAGGTTCTCCTGCAGCCCCTGGTGCTGCCCGTGGAGAGGCAGCTGTGCCCCTGCAGCACGTGGGGGTCCATGGGGAGCAGGGATCCAGCTGCAGCCGGGGCAGGAGCCCATGCCAGGGCAGGGGGATGCCCAGAGGAGGCTGTGACCCCATGGGAAGACTGTGCTGGAGCAGGCTCGTGGCAGGGATCTGGCCCCATGGAGAGAGAAGCCCATGCTGGAGCATGTTTGCCAGCAGGACTTGTGACTGCACAGGGAACTCACTCTGGGGCAGCCTGTGCCTGGAGGACTGCACCCCGTGGGAGGGACTCACATTTGAGAAGTCCTTGGAGTGCTGTGTCCCATAGGAGGGAACCCATGCTGGAGCAGGGCAAGGAGTTCTGATGGGAGACCAGCAGCAGAAACATTAAGTGATGAGCTGACTGTAACCCCCGTTACCTGTTCCTTGGCACCTTTGGGGGCAGGAGGTAGAGAATTTGGAAAAAAGTTAAAGCCCATGAAGGAAAGAGGGGTGAGGGGCAAGGTGTTTTTAGGATTTTTTTTTACTTCTCATTTTCCTGGTCTGATTTTGATTGGTAATACATTCAGCTAATTTCCCTAAGTTGAGTCTCCACAATCAGCAGCAATGTCAAAGATGGGACTCGTGAGCTTAGAGAGTCTACATTTCTAGTCAATCTAAACTAGAAAGTTTTCAGTACATTAGATTGACATTTCTAGAATACTCAGCTGAGTGTATAACACAGAACATGGGCATGTTTTTCTAGCACCCATCGTAAATCCATTGGGTGACCATCAGACCTTTGTTCTGCTGTGTGCAGGAACAGGAGGCTTCAGTCTGAAGCTGATGCAGAGATTTATGAATGTTGATGAATGCCTCCCTTGGATATACTACACTTTTAGCTGAAATTAATCTGAAAACATCACATGACTCTTTCCAATCCATAGCAGAATTCCCACTGGTGTCAAGGGAGAAGCAATGTCTGTATATCAAAGGCTATATATGCCAGTACGTTTATATGGCCTTAAAGTTGTTTGTATTGACCCTGACGGGAACTGCTATGGAACTACTATATAAAATGTCATTCTCCTGACAGACTGTGGTATTTAACTTCCTATTAGAAACATATATAACTTAAATGATTTGTATTTTCCCACTAAATTGCTACAGAAAACAATGCTGTAATCCTATGCTGTGGCAACGGATGAATTGTGTGGAAAGAAAAAACAAGAAAAAGAAAAAAAACTACCCTGCATTAGTAGTCTTTTAATTACGTTTTTTGTTGTAGTTGGTTTCGTTTGTTTGTTTTTGTGGTTTTGTTTTTTTTTTTTTCTGATGTAACTGATATTTTTGTCCCAGTAGCTAATGTTATATAGTTTGAAAACACAGTCTTTGACATACCGTTTATAGATTTATATCCTGGACATAGCTATGCTTTTTTTAACATCCAAGAGCACACATAATCACAGATGGATTATATGCAGGTGCTTTAATGAGGCGTGTGGGAACTAGGGGGTACAGCAGCCCAAATCCAGCTCCCGTTGTCTTTGTCCAAAGTGCACATACTTTATACCATTCAGCTGTAACTAAAACAGACGCTTAAACAATAATCACTGTAACAACCTTATCGATATTGCTTCATTAGAGCTCAGCCCAAGCTTGTACGAATCTTATCTATAGGTATCTTAGAAATTCTAAACACGGATTCCCGTTGCTACAGATATTCAAACACCAAGCATTCTTTCGACTATGTTCTACATGATTTTCAGAAACTTTTAACCCCGTATTAACTCTCTCACCTTTTACTTTCCTGTGTCTTTCACCAGCCATTCCCTTCGCACGAGCCCGCGCTTTGTGCGCCCTCCGAGCCCGCGGGAAAGGCGCGGCGCTTGCGGCCCGCGCGGCTGCAGTACCGGGCTGCGGCCACAGGAGGGCCCCCCAGGACAGGGCGTGCGGACGCGCGGGAGGTGCCGGTCCCGGTTCGGGCTGCGGGCGCGGCCGGTCCGTGCGGCTTTCGCCGCATTTCGCTGCTCTTCGGGAGCAAGACGCCAGCTAGCTCCTTAAATACTGGCTCCGGACCGCCCTGGGACTCACACTGTTTCGTGTAACCCGGGAGAAATACTTGAAACGAATTAAACACCAAGAGCCTATAATACTTTTTATGGTTTTGTCAATAGTAATTTTAGACTCTTATGAAGGATGCTTTTTACTATGCTGAATGTATTTTAATTTTGAGAGCTGTCTTGCATATCATGACCTAGACTGTTCTTCCATTACTTTCAGGCACTCAGAAGACTGTCAAACACTTGTGCAGTACATGTGTCAAATCCTGACGTTCTCTTATGAACCCTTTAACTGGACTAAACCTATTTTACTTTAATGGTCCTGTTCCTTTCAGCTTAGAGTTCCTTTTCATTTTCACACCTTTCAAAGAAAATCACATATACTGGAAGTAGTGAGTGTGGTTTTGCTCTCTTGAGTTCTAATGAAAAGTCAACTGAATTTTCTCATTCAACAGGAACAACTTTGGTGCTGTACTCTTTACTCTTTGAAAGACTCCACTTCAATAGTTAACGAAATCAAATATGATTTTCAGCAAAACCATCACGATAGTAAAGGGAAGGTTGCCAAAGTAGAGTTTTGTCAGAACTCATTTGTCTCCCCACTTTTTACGTCTTCTGCTTTTGTTAATATTATTGTCAAAACACCTAGTTCTGTACTAGATGTTAGATTAACAAATCACACCTTTACAAAAGATTTGGCAGAACTCCAATGTTTTGATGTCAGTTGTGATTATTGATTTGCATTTTGAAGAGGTGTGATTCACTCGATGCATCAGCTTTCCTTTTGTACATGTAACATTTTTCAGAAGAGATGGAAAACAAGTTTAGTATATTTATTTTATGAGTGCTCTCTAAATCTCATGGAATAAGAAAAATTGCTGAGCCTGGGAGCTAGTGAAAGGAATGTTTCAACTGTGGAGGGAAAACTTCAGATGTCAGTGAGTGAAAGATGGGGTTCTTGCAGAGGTGGTGTGCCTCTGCTCCAGCTGCAGGGGCTGTTTTCCTGTTGGCTGCCTGAGAGGTGGGCAGCTTGGCATCCCCTGGTCTGAAAAACAAAAGCTTGGGTTGGTGACATGCAAAAAGTCACCACTAGGAAACACAGGTTATTTTCTCACTCTAGAGTCACCAGCTACACCTCACCACCCGTACTGAAGTCCCGTGACAAGGTTGTTTTGGTGCAGGGCTCTACTGAGCGGAGGTACCCCAGGGCTTTCCTACTGTTCCAGTGAGGTCAAGGTTCCTCCTGTCATCTCCTGCTTCAGTCTGCAGGATCTAAGCTGCCCAGCTAAGAACAGAGCTGCACTGCATGACCTTCAGACATGCCTTCCAATATAAATTATTCTGTGATTCTTTAATGGTGCAGTAATTCTGCATTTCAGGCATGTTCAGCTATTCATGCTATTTGATGGAACAAGAAGTGATGTCCATGTCCGGTGTTCATTAAATATTAAAATGCCACGTCTGTGGTTAAAAATAAAGCTTAAGAGGCATTATTTTTCTTCTTTATTGACTCTTTCAGTGCCTTGTTAAAGCACATCTCCTGAGTACATTGCAGCAGATGTCTGAGTTGGAAACTACACCAAAGAAAGATTGGAGTGTGGACACAGGTTCTTCCACACAGGATTTGTGGGGATGACAGGTGTTGCTGAAAAGTAGCTGATGAACATGGAAAGATAAAATAACAGAAGACACAGTTAACCAACTGCTAAGAAAACCATCTCTGAACAAAAGAAAAATGCCTATGAAATGGCTGTCTAACATTTCCCAGGAAGAGACAAACGTTATCAGCCAGAATCACAAGAGACCAATTGTTCTTGTATGACATTAGGATGGTAGGCATCCTAATCCCTGAAGGAATTTGTCTTAATGAAGTAGTGTGGCAGTTTCATGTAAAACAGCTTCCAAGTGGTATAAACACAAATTGTTGTACCAAAATTCATAAGAACAAAAATGTTCCTATAGTAAACTGAAAAGTCTATCAAAGCCTTTAGTTATGTCACTCATAAAAGGGAAAAAAATTAAGGTAGTCAAAGCTTTTGGCCCACTGGAAAGTCATTATGTGCTTTAAAATAGCCTGAGGAAGAATAGCAGGACTCTGGTTACTTGAGGAGAGGAAATGAAACAATATTGCTCATCAGGTAGTTTCTCAACTATTTATTGATTAGACAAAGAACAAATAAATCTCAGCCTCTGGGCTAAGGCATTAGGGAATATGACTCTATTACCAAAATGATAGCAAGAGTTTTACAGACAAGACAGAAAGAACTCTGGATGAGGCAGCTGAGAGGAGGATGAAAGGCCAAAGAGAAGATATCACTGAAAGAGATGAAACTCTGATTCTGTAAATGAAAAGAATTACATACTGGTGGTCAAGGCGCTGTATAAGCCAACAGTTTGATGATGGTGAAGCTGTATGGAGTGAAGAAGTCAAGATACTCACTGAAAAGAGCAATGCCAGAGAGTCTGTTTCCCCATTCTCCCTTCCCCATGTCCTGCAAGAGTGCTGGGGAGGACAGCAGGCAAAGCCACCAAGTGTGGTCCTGCTGGAGGACAGCAGGTGTGGGCAGCCTGTGGGCACAGCATCTTTTTGACTTATCTCTGAGACCTGTCTTAATTAAGTTAATTAAGCACTCCAGTAAGACAAATATCAACTAAGAATGGTTCCTAGTAAAGTCAAGACCAGTTTTGTTTGTTACCTGAATAGGAGCAGAGTAGACCCAACAATGTTCTGTGTATTGAACAGGTCTGTCAAACATCAGCACTTCTTGGGTATGTAGTAATCAGCTATTGTTGATGGGTTGACTTGCTTGATTTTAACTTTGACAGCTTCCCGACATGAAAAGGAGTTATTAATAAGTCATTCAGAGATTCTCTTTAATGAAAAAAGGTGATTGAGAGCCTGTTTGTGCCATTGTGGTTGACAAAATCGTGCATGAGAACTGATCAAGAATTATCCGAGGACAAAAGTGAGGGTCTGTGTTTAGATAAAAAATTACATAGGGCATTAGGAAGACAGAGAAGGAACCACAAGTGAGATCTCTCTTTTAAGTCTGTTTTCAGTCTAAATTAAGTAAACAGTGATCAGTCTAACATCTGTGGTCCTTCTACCAGTGAGAGACATTTCCAGCTCTCTCAGAGCCTGAAGCACATGCTGTGCAAACAGTTTAACCCTCTCAACAGCTACACATCTTCTTTGGTTTCTACAGACATGAAGACAAATCCCAGTGATTTTGATGAAAACTAGAAAGAACTGAGGAAACAAAAGGTAGAAAAATATTCAAACTTTACCACATAAAATAACAGAACTTAGACTGTTAGGGTTTGGGGGGGGATTTTTTGTTTTCAGGATAGAAATCTATATAGATGGAAGAAAATCAGTAGGATGTTCTTTGGTAGCTATTCTTAGGGAAATACATATGTTAATAAAAATCTGAGTGCCCTGAAAACTTTACTCTGCTTGGTCTATGTCAAATTAATCACCATTAAGAACTTATCCAGACTGATTAAATTTACAACAGTGTGTCTGTCAAAGCATGAAGCCTTGGTTCCTAAACTTTATTCTTGGTCTCTTGGAAAATGGGTGCTTATCAGATGACAGCCTTAATAAAAGAATAATAGGTAATAATTTTTAACTCTCCAGCTACTACACAGAAGAATAAAAATACAATTTTCCCAGGAAAGCAGTTGCATTAAGTTGTTTGCTATCACCTAGAACTGCTTGCTTGACCGGCTATTCTTGTACAAAGAGAAAAAGAAAAGCTTTTTCAGCTAGAAAACAGGATTAAATTTTCTTTTTCGTCAGTATTATAAAACAGAACATCTTACCTTAGTTCTCATTTTCCCTTATCACACCATAGTTTTAGGTGTGCTATAGTGTAGAAACATTGGGTTTCCTATCTCAGTGTGAAAGCCTGTCATTAACAAGTGATTATTCAATTTATTTCTTCTTTTTTTCCCTAAAATGCAGTATGAGCCTTCTAATCTTTCAGTCACATAAACCAGAAAAATTGTAACTTCTTTAGAAGCATTGCTGAAATTATTTTGTCCTGTTTCGTAGGATGATTAACACTGGAGGTTTGGGGATTTTTTTTTTAGAAGTTGGAATAATTTATGGATTTTTGGTCACTTTCCACTGTGGGCTTTGATAATACAGGCTAAACACAGGAAGTTTTTTATCCCTTCTAGGACTAAAAAATGTAAACCAGAATTTTTCTTTTTATTAGAGTTTGTCTCCTAAGCCAGAGGCTCCAGTAATAACAATAAGTGAGATAATTCTGTAAGCATTATCTGTAGGAAATGTAATAAAATAGCTACAAGAGGAAATGTGTCTGGAATTATCTTGTTGAAAATATTATTCAATATGTTAGAGATTAGAAACAATAACATCTTGTTTCCTGTGGTAAAAATGTGCTAATAAGAATGGTTATATTAATAGCATTGTTGCAGGCAGCCTATATTGTTGGAGTTTGACATACACTAGAAAAGCCTGGGGTTTTTAGACTACTTATATTTAGATTTTACCACTGGAAGAAATAATCAAGATTTCTTCCTTTTCATCCTAAGTTTTTGTTGCAGTTGATTTTGAGAGCCATGAAGTTTGAGATGTCACTTTGCAGACTGTATCTGTAGCTGAAATTCTTTTGTTTTAGACAGTGTTGGTTGATCTGTTTGATCCCACTCAAAGGCTCAGACTGCTGTCACTCCTATGGAGAACACAGGAGACCAGATGGGTGTGGGTGGTGGTCCTTGCTGGGCCTGTGACTCCAAAATAATTCATATCACCAGATACCAACTTGGTTTTCTGAGTGCATGGTTGAGGCTATTGTGCGTGAGGTTGTGGCTTGTAAAAGAGAAAGATGAGCTCAGGATAAAACAAGCCCTGCTTGGTAGAAAGAATGTAAAAGCCAAAGAAATAAAATAATTGGAGGAATCAAAGAAATAGAAAAGATCAGTGCTGGACTGCATCTAGAATACTGTAAGAATATGAAGTATTCAGCAAATAATTCAGGTTTAACATACGGACTTCCCAGATCTCTTTGTCAGGTTCTTGATTTCTGCTGCTTTCTTTGGTCTATTATTCCATATTTCCTTCTCTGTCAGATTTTCTATTTTAGACTTCTTTCAAACTTACCTGCAAAATATATTGCCTTTATTTTTTGTTTTGTGCTTTCTGGCAACCTGCTTCTCAGACAATCCCTGCAGTTTCCTCTTCCTACATGTGCTGCCTTATTGCAAGAGAGTGAGCCTAGAGTGGGAGCTCACTTGGCTGGCATAGTAAAGTTAGAGTGTGTTTGTCCTCACTCCAAACCACTGACAATAGGAGTGGGCAAAATGATTTTAGAGAAAGGGTATAGGGCATATGCAATGTAAGCTACATGATTTCTGCATCTATTAAATTTATGCCATAACTTGGAAAGGAGTTCTGAGTAAGCCTGTTAAGTTACACTAAATAGAAAGTGGGGAAAAAAAAAGGAGCTGCTAAAGGAGGCAGATAATAAAAAACCTTTTTATCACTTTTCACAGTAGTAGGACTTAGAGTCTTTCAGACAGCAAGGCATTCAGAGACTTTGAGGCTGAGTATGTACTTGTGGAAATGGTTGAGTAGAAGCAGGATATTTCATCAGAAAAGAATGAAAACTAAAACCACCTTAATACTTTCCACATAGCGTTCACTAAGGCAGTATTCATTGTTTTCTGAGCAGAAGGACATAGGTAGACAGAAACACTGGTAGGTTTTTGTCTCTGTTTTGAAGTTTGTAATGAATAATGAGGATAAGTTTGGGGCATGTGGAGTTCAAAATTTTAAGGTGCTCTCAACACCTTAGGCTCCAATTTCAGGTAGTTATTGGTAGTGTCACAATGGTTACAGTACAGGCATATTAATTTGAGCAGTCCAAGACCTATTTGACCATAATAGAGAATTTCTCATGGGCAGCCTAAAGTATGTACTGGAAAGTGAGGGCTAGAACTCACCTACTGTTACTGTTTTGCCATGTAGCTTTAAGTCCTACCTCTCCCCTGTATTAAAAATACAGGACTTCCTGTTTGTGTGGAATCAAATCAGAACCACATAAAACCAAGAACTCCTCAGCTCATGTTGGTAGGTAGGAAAACAGATGCAGTGTAAGCATTTTAATCCACTAGATCAAAACCCCCTGAGTTTGCTTAAATGATAATTGAAGCTGCTTCTGGTTTAAACACACAGGCTGACATCAAGTACTTCAGGTTGCAGGTAGTGGTACAACACAGCAGGTGGCAAGACTGACAGCAAAACTGATCTTGTTGCTAAATGGTGCTGTAGATTTAAAGCCAATGAGTGGCATAGCAAGTTAAGAAGTCTGTTAGATATTCTGTTTGTGAAGACCCAAATTTAAAAATAACTAGTCTGAGCATCAGCTTGTTTCTTGGGCTGAGTGACATGTTTTGAAATTTTCTCTGTACACAGAAAATGGAAAAAGCTGACTAAAGAGTTCCTGTTGACCTATAATGCAGAGATGTTTCAGGCACTAAATGGCTTGCTTATCTGCAAATCCAAAATACCTTCTACTGCATGAATTGTTGAGCTTGTCCTAGAAGGCAGAAAATAGCAACATGTTCAGAAGTATAAAGTTAAATAGGTCCTAGAGGTTGACTGCCATGCCATGTGTAACAAACGTGCAGTTCTTTTTTCCAAGGCAGGAGGGGCATTGTGGACTTCAGGGTGATCCAAGCTAAAGATGTTTATCCAGCCTTTATGTGCATGGTTTTATGCATACAAATTGCATATCACCCTGAATTCCTGCTGGGTTTTAGTTTCCCCCAAGGAAAGAGAGCTAAGGCTATTAATTTCAAATAGTGTGCATTGCTCCTGATTGTTCACTGAAGGGCTAGGTGATTATTAAAAAGAACTTATTTCTAATTCCCTTCCTAATATGAGCAGGCTTTGGCATTCAGACACCTCTAGAATTCAGAAAGACTCTGTTTAGTAGCATTAATCCTTATATTCGTTACCACAGTTATTTACCTGAATTGCAGTCTTCTTCTAACATGACTACACAAAGAGATGTGTGAAAAGAGCACCAAAAATCACTGCACTGTTTCACCTTTTATTGCACACTTCTCTCTACCTTTCTTCCAAAGCCAGTATTATTCACAGCCAATGGATTTTTATATAAGCATGTGCCAGAAGCAAGCAGCAGTTCCCTTCTAGGCTCTTTATGCTTCTTCTCCCAATTTTGACATCTCTCAGTTCAAAATTGTGCCTTGTGGGGGTGCTGTGCCACCTAAAATAAATTGCATTGCATTACACTCTGAAAGGCCTCTATAGATCAGAATAATATAGTGACACATATCTGAAGACATTTCCTTTCCTTCCCCCCAACCACCCTTCAGCATATTCTGTTCTTTTATTTCCCACAGGATTCTAAGAGCAACTCTACATCTGAGTTTCTCTTCTGCCAAAGAAATCTTCAAATAAAAGCTAGATTTTTTTTTTTTTTTCGGAATAAAGTAACACCTTTCTACATGTAGGTGAGAAACTTCCCCAGGTGAAAAAAGGAGAAATGTACACTTCAAGAAATGGACTTTTTAAATCATACCAAGATAAATAGTTTTAACAGATTTTGGAGAATTTACTAAAGAGTTGCATCTGCTTGTGTGATTAGCATCCAGCTCTATGAGATAGAAACCCAAAGCTAGCTTTGACGGTACCTATTTAAGACATTATTTGAATATTTCCCATCTTTTTCTGAGTAATCTACAGTCTTCTTCTGTTCAAGTGATCTGTATCAAGTGATAATTCATAAGGAGTAAGTCACACTAACAATTCCTAGGACACTTCTTAAAGGCACCAAAAGGAATCTGTGTAACTTTTAGATTTTCCTCCATTATAAGGAAAAGATGCAAGTCTGCTATGGACCTCAAAAACACAAGCAGATACTTCAATGACAATATTTATCTGTTTTTAATATATGTGCCAGTCAAGGGTGTGCTCATGCTCGGAGCTGGAGTGCTCTATTGATTTGGGAACTATATTTTTTGTCTTCAAGAAATCTGCAATAAAGTCTTTGTCTATTCTTTCACTTGAATCCTTCTTGTAGGATTCTTGAAATCTTACCATGTGACGCTGAACTTTCAATTGCAGGGTGA
>WAAG01041371.1:23102-34927 GCA_013390105.1 Tichodroma muraria
TTTTTTGTGGAGTACCTGCAGAGAATGAGAAATATTTTGCACTTTAGTATTTAGTGATCCAACCATTGTTCTCTTCAGTTTTTGTTAACAGAAAACCCACAACTTGTTCCAGCTGCCCTATGCACTACTAAGCAGCCTCTCCTTTGCCTGGTTTGGGGGGGCTGAGGCAGATAGGATGAGTTGTTCAGTGTTTTATTCCTATCTACCTGCTTGTTAGGAACGGAGTGCTAATTGTACTGAGATAAATACTGCATTCAGTACATCTCCTGCCATTCCTTCAGCAGCGAGAGATGCTGATCTCTGCCCTGAAAGCCCTTAGGTGGCGTGGGGGAGGCAGAGGAGGGATGTTTCTGGGTTCTGCCTCCCTGTGTGACCAGCCTGCTTCTGGAGCACCCAAAAGAGACTTCAGAGTGAATTTTGTTTGCGTGATTCTCCAGGTTTCTAAAGGATTGTAGCACTCCTACAAAAAGGGACAAGGTTAGCTGAGCTGAGCTTCCTCTAAGGGCAAGGCAGTGCTCCATGGCCTTGGGGGGATATCATGTAGCACAGTGCAAAGTCAGACAGCAACCACAGAGGTGAGGTGCTGGGGGTGGCCTGTGTTGGTTGTCACTACTGCTACTTACTGGCCGACCAACTGAAGCCAAACAATTGCCTAAATGAGTTCTTAAACTGTGAATTTTGCTTCTAATCAGTTTTAAACCAATAATCTGGTGTAGCCTTTCATGGCAGTAAACCTTTGAAAGTTTCCAAACACAAGTAATCAGCTGTTAAATCAGAAATGGCAGACATGCTTTCACACAATAACCATTCCCCAGGGCTTCCAAAAAGATAGACTAATATATTTATTAACTTTCCCTATGACCACAGGCTCATAGTCCTGGGATGTGTAGATGTATCAAAGTTGGAATATTCTCATATCAAGAGATTTGCCTTGTGTAGCTCTCTTGAAGGTCACCACTTCAGCAAAAGGACAAAGTAGAAAAGCAGGAGAGATCCTGTAAGTAGCTGCTATTCATATGGCAAGTGCCTCAGACTGCGAAGTTATTTTTGGCCAAGGAAACAGAGTTTGATACAGCACTTATATTATAAGTGCCCCGCATTCTATCAGGCATTCATGATGTCTGAGTAGTTTCATAGGTAAAAAGATCAGGCTTCATTTCTTTCTCTCCTGCCAATACAGTTTGTGCACTGTTGAGCTTTGTGCACTGTTGTGCAAACTCATCCTTGACTTTATAACCCCAAGCAATCTCAAAAGAATGTTTTTTGAAACTATTCTGTTTTCCTCAGCATACATCAGCTGCACTTGGTCAGGTTCTGCAGCTGAGGGTCAGGTAAGACAACACTTGCCTCCCTACAAGTGCTGTATGTCTGTGCCAGCCAGGCTTCTCTCTTGGACTAAATGACATTTTCCCTGTCCTACCCTTGTGCACTGACTCAGTTCAGGTGCACATTGCAGTCCTCAGTGTTTTCCTGAGAGTGAGGGGCACTGAGCTCATGATACTCCACCTCTCATTCCAGCAGCAAGTTGTTTCCCAGTAAATAAGTAAGATACCAGAGTGCATAAATGGTCTGTAAGGAGGAAGGAAAGAAAAATTAAAATTCAGATCAACTTGAAAGAGTTTTGGATGAAAGTATTGTCAGATCAATAAAGTTGTGGGATTTGTATTTTGTTTAAAAAAAGTTGATTCATGCATGAAAGTTTAAGGAAGTATTAAAACTCTCCAGACAAAGGTCTGTCAAGTCAAACAGTTCATTTAATTTAACCAGAACCTCCTTCTTCATGCCCCAGGTCAGTTATTTGCATAGATCTGATTTCTTTATTTACATAGATTTGTATTCTTACAGCTCCTTCTGATTCTGTGTTATCTCAATTATATACATTATATAAATAAAAACCCCTGGAGTTTATCTATGTCTTGTCTGTCTTTATTTAACCAGCAATTTAGGGATGGTTCAATATTAAGATACAATCAAGCTAACAGCCCCTGCTCATGCAAATAATTTCTAATCTCTGGAGAACTTGCTGACATGAAATCTGCATTTCTGTGTTTATACATTTAGTCTTCATAGGGGAAAATCTTTTGCAGTGAAGCAGATGGTAGGAGATACTGTGAAATTTACCATTGAACAAAGTGCATGAACTTTTTATCGTCAAAACTTTGGAGAGAAAATAGCTTTTAATAGGGTGGAAAGTTTTATGAAAAAAACCCCAATGTCTGGGGTAGAGGCTGACAAACAAGGCAGAGCAATTTTTCCCTTGTCTTTAGCAATAAAATTTTTGTGGGTTTTTTGACTGCTGAAGGCACAAGAAAATTTGTTTTCTAGTAACTTGATAAAGATGTCCAAATATACCAGGAAGAGTTCAAATAACTGAAAAAAAAAAAATAAAAAGAAAAAAGGAATCAAAACTAATTTGTTTTCCGAGCAAAAACCCATCCAGGCTTTTCCAAATCAGTGCAACCCTATCTATTAGGGTGTCCTTCCTTGGGAGAGCAGCTCTCAGTACTTGCATGTTGTTAAAGGCTGCATGGTGCTGTTGTTGGTGAGACTTGGTGAGCTCTCAGGTGCTCTCATCTGTTCTGGGGTTCGCTCTAAGGAGATGATTGGTAAGTGCCCCCACATGTACCCTGTTACAAGCAGCATCGAAGCCCTGTTGTAGAGCTGGCTGTGACTAATCAGAGCAAACTGCAGCATGGACATAATAGGCTCCCCTTGACTTGTCCTGCCTCATAACTGTCTGCCATCTCTCATCCCCATCAACGCTGCTACGACTGAGTTTCTTACCCTGGCACAAATAAATAATCCAGGCGAGAGCCGTCGCAGGCCTGGATGGCTGCAGCCAGCTCTCTGCAGGACAGCAAAGGGCAGATTTACCAGTCACTGATTCATGTGTTTTCTTTTCTTACAATCAGTTCACCACCCTAAAGAGGGAGATAAGAAGCTGATGATGTTGGATGTCCTTTTTGTCCCCAAACTAGTGCTTCAGCTGCTCCCCCAGCTTGCACTCCGAGCTGAAAAATGCTGGGATTTTGTACCTAAACTGGTGCAGAAGGTACAATTTCCATCCCTCCTAAATGGAGGTCATAATCTTAACCATGAATTATCATGGGAAGAAAGGCTAAACATCAGTCTTTTACTGACATGAAAGAGAACCAAAGGTTGTATATATTTGTACATATAAGGGTACAAATATCTTTTAGGAAAGTGTCGGGGGATAGCAAGGGCTGTCTGCTCCATGCAGGATGGGGAGCTGGAGGATACCAGAGCTGGCAGGGCAGCACCCACCCCAGAATACCTGAGAGAGTGTGGCCAGGGTGGGCCCAGAGTCCAGATCATCAGGCAAGTCGCTGATGATGAGGCACGTCTGAAGTCACACACAGAGCCAGCCTGCAGGTCGGCAGCAGGTCCGAAGGAACCAGACCCAGCTGTGCTGGAGACCAGCCCTATTCCAGCAGAGCTCCAGTTGGGACTCCATATGTCGCTCTGGGACACAAACAGCACGACACAGACGACAGCTCGTTCCAAGACAAAAAAGACTTTTAATTTCTGACTCCATCTCCTTATATACAAAAATCCATGGGCCAGTGGCATTGGAGGATGACAGTGCCACCTTTCCAATGCCACTGGTCAACCCAACAGTCCATCAGCTTTCTCCTCCTCCATAAAAGAATGTAAATAATAAGTTATTTACACAAAATGTGTGAGAAAGTTCTGGAAAAAATGCAAACACAGAAGGCTTTTAGAAAACTTGTAAAAATCAGGGCGACACTCCGTATGACCAAGATTACCTGGTCCCAGGTACAGAATCCTGCACTTGCTCTCATGAAATTTCATACAGGTGGTGATTGCACAGCCCTCCGGTCTATCCAGATCTCTCTGTATGATCTCTCTACCCTCAAAGGAGTCCTCCATATCAGCTTCTCCTTGTTTGATATTGCCATCAAACTTACCCAATGTACAATCAGTTCTTGCATCCAGATCATTTACAAAAGCACTGGCCCTCCTGAGGAGCCCGGCTGGTGCCTGGCTGCCAGCCACTCTAACCTCCAGCCTGACAGACCAGCCCGTCACTTTGTACCCCTGAGGCTGTCTGTGGCAGTCTCCCGTGTATCCAAACACGCAGAGCCTGCAGCTGGATACTGACACTCTTCTCTGATCTTCAAAACACTCCTGGATTTTTTACAGGCCTTTTATTTTGTTGCATTTTACCATAGGTAAAAAGCATGGCCCTTGATCACACAACAAGGGGAACTGTGCTACACGCCAGTGCCAATGACAGTCCCTCGGATGTCAGCAACACTGGCCAGTGACTGGGGATCTTAAACTTAATTGAAAGTGACAAGTTTGGCAGGTGTTTTAGTTCAAAACTGAACCTTAGTTGACAAAATTTTCATGCCCAAGGATTTGGGGCTCAAGCTTCTGAAATGAACAGGCAAAGGTATGAATGGATCCTGAATTTGTTATGCTTAATCTGTTCTTTAATAGAAATATTTAATCAGTTTTGTGTCACACTTCTCTGTTGCATTCCATCAGCCTTAATAACCAGAGCTGGACCATAAGAAGCCCAAGCAGGCCAATTCTTACTGTTCTTTGGTGCACAGTTTAGTGCCAGGGAAGTGATGAGACAGACAGTCCTATCATTGAAGGGGGTGTAGGAAAAGGAGAAATGGCATAAATGAATCTTAGCATTTCTGAAGTTCTCAGGTTGCTTCACAAATCCTATTTAATTAAGCCTTCTATCATGACAGTGAGGTACTTATTAGAATTATGTGAATACTGCATTTTTGGTGACTTAACTAAAAAATTAGCAGTAATTTTCAGAACAGTGAACCGACCCAAAATGAAATCCATTCCTTTTGACTAACCAAAACAATTTTTTTGATTTACATGAAAAAAATCTTGGTGTCCAGTACTTGTAATAAAGGAAAACAAGCCAGTGTTTTAAAAAAAGAGGCAGTAAAGGTCTCTGATTAGATGTGGTTACGGCATTCTCAGTGGACATGGTCAGGTTACTGCTTAACATAATAACCTGTGATCCACACTGAGAGAGTTCACAAACATGGATAAAATCAGAAAGATATTGACAATAATTGAGAATGGGTGAAAAGGCATGTTATGTCTTTCTATAAGTTCATCAATAATCTGCATCTTATGTGCCTTTTAAAGGAAACCAACAATAGAATTTTCTCTGAATTCCCTTTTTATGGTGTTTCTAGCAGCACTACTAATTAATTTACACAAAAAATCTTGTGCACCTCGATTCCTTGTGGTGGTAGATTCATGCAGGCAAAGAAGGAAGAGAATGGGAAGTTGGAAATGTCAGGATCAGCCAATGCAAGAGTGCTCAGCAGGATGAAACCAGCTGGGAGTTGTGCTGATTCTGCTGGTGACAATGCCTGCAGGATCCAAGCAGCATCTCCAAGCCTCCTCCTACCTGGGACTGAATCCTTTCTCCTGTTCAGCAGCCCCTGACCAGAGAAATATGAATTTTATCACGCTGCACCCCTCCTTGTAGATACGGCCCAGAACAAAAGCTTGGAAAAACACAATTTATACTCCTTACAGTGTTAGTGATAAAAGCTTCTTACCCCGCTGAAAGTCAGAAGACATGCCAAAAAGTTGCAACAAAACATAATTCATGGGTAGCAAAACTTTTTAACATTAATGCAAAATGTTCTGACATGTCAGAACAATTAGAGCAGCTCAGCTCCTGAAGGTAGACTGGCAGAACAGACTTCTCTCGGACGGTGTTCGTGCTGTTAAACAAAAGCTCTGTTTTATGAAGAGATGACATGAGATATTAAGTTTAGCCTTGTATTTGTCATTGTACTTTAAAACTATTAGAGAAACAACAAGAAACCTTTATAAAAATAGTTATATCATGCAAGATTAATAACTCACAGTGAATCCATTAAATTTACAAAGGTAATTTAAACAGAATCAAGGAACCACTCCTAAAACACAAGAGAATAAGAATTGTGTGTAAAAAAATCCATTTTTATGATATCATAGTAAGTGATGAGGATTAAAGGGATTTTTTAGTTGCATTTTAATGTTCTTGGCTGTGTTATGACTAGTGTAAAACTTGCATGAAAATATAATGGTTTTTAACATGGCGTGAAGGAGATGCTAGGGGAAGCCAAGAAACAGAAAGTTGATGCTGGTCTGAATATCCCATTTAACTTTGTGACTTTCAGTAGTTCTTTTAGAAATAAGAAGACTTTATTATTGGTCAAAATACTCTGTGCGTGGGTACATGTGTGTGAGTAGTCATAGATTCCCAGTGTATGATGCAGAATTTCTTAATTTGAAATTGCTAAAGCAGAATGCTTCAATGGGTGTGTGAGAACTCCACTCTAAACCAGAAAGAACACAACATTTTACACTGTCATTTTGTCCAATGTTCCCTAGCTTCAAGTTTGAAATCAACCTCCTTGTTCCCCTCAATCTACATACAGAGCTTTATTCACACTGCTCGCCTCAGCCAAGAAATGAATCTCAAACAGCACACGTGAGACTGCTGGGTTCACTGGCCAGGTATAAACTGCTGTCAGCGGGTTTAAGAGATGGGAAAAGAGGCTGAAGAGGGAAAGAGCAGAGTGGCACAGGCTATTAGCATTTTCTTTTACAAGACTCATGTCCTCACATTCCAATTAAGCGGAGCAGAAGCTTGCCGCTCTGAGATTTCCCCTCAGCAGATCATTTTGCCCAGCTGCACCGTGGCACGGGGCGTTTGCTGTGCGTGCCGAGGCTGCCCTGGTGAGCCCTGCAGACGTGCCCGGGGCAGAGGTGCTCAGGGCTGGGTGTGAGATGCGCTGCCGGGGCCGCACTCACAACTCTCCGTATTCAGGGCACGTGCCTGTGTTATGCCTCCCTCCTGCCAGGGCACTTTGGTTTCCGTAAGTAAAGCAGTACATTCAGCTATCAAAGGGAAAGGGTGAAGGCAAAGAAAAGGCCAGGAAGTTCCCATGTTTAATGAACCTTTCATTCAGTACATACAGCTTCTCACGTAAACCGAGTATGTGGAGAGATCCCATGGAATTCAGACCAGGCAGCATGTGGGCTAAATCACTGAACAGGAAAATAAGAAAAGAATGCAGAAGGCTTATTTAATTATCAAATTCAATCCTTGTTATTTTGGGCAATCCTATTCTGTAATCCAATTCATAAAATGATGTATGATTCACAACAATTTGTTGTGAAAAAGAGTGGGGGCAAATTAACCTGTTCTAATTTTCTGTATGACCTTAGCACTTGGCATGAAGGATGAAAAAGAGGATGATGAGCACCATTCTTCTTTCCTCCACCATAAAGCTGCATGAAGTTGGATGTAATTGCTCATCAGTGTAGACTTATAAAAGCATGAAGAATAATGATGGTCACTATAAAATAGCGTATTACTTACCCTGGTTCTTCATTTCTCCCCTATGTTGGGTAGAAGAATGTAAGAGATATCTATCTTCTGAGTCTCACTGGGCTTTGTACTGTGTAAGAATTTTGGTTCCATAAAACTGAGATGCCAGTTTTCTGTATTTTTCCTTAAAACCGAGTTGAACAAGCAGAGGTTTTGTCCCTTTGCAGTATAAGAGTTAGAGAGAACTCAGAGTCACTGTATTATTTATACACTCTCTGTGTTCTCTGAGGATACAGCTGTGAGATGGTACCTAGATTACAGAAATTGTGTAGTGTTACTCATTCTGTGTTGGATCATGTAACAGAAGCTCCTGCCACGAGTAGGTGATCTGATCCAAAGTAAGGGGGAAGTGGGCCAGCGCCGTGCTTCTTGCTTTCTCATCACGGCACTGAAAATGAGCTGGTTCCCATGCCCGCGGCTGGGTAGAGCTGTGGAATACCCCATGTCCAGGACAAGGACATTGCCAGAAGAGACACAAGCAAAGGCATAGTTACAGCTCAGTGTATGTGCCAGGGCAGCCAGCCTGGTGAGAAGCAAGCAGCCAAGACCCAGCATCACAGCCTCCACCGTCTGACAGGGCTGCCAGAGTAAGTAGCCTGTGCTGATCTGCCTCATCTAGCTGGCACGGAGGCCACTGTTTCCATGACTTCATTGTCATGGGTGGGCACTGAGGGGAAGGACAGGATGCTCAAGTGTGCCTGTCCAGGCTGCAGCAAATGCTCTGAGCTGCACAGACAAATCTGCAGCTACTGTCACCCTCAGCAGAGGCTCCCTATGACACCCACTCCTCCTAACTCTTAATTCCTGAAACTAGGTTTTACACAGGATTTGAGCAGCCCACACAAGGTTTTGCCGGTCCTCTTCTTAGGGAGCGTTTTGCTTATACTGAATATATATATAGAAAAGTTATTGACCCTGTTATTACTAATGTAAAACACTTTCTAAACTCAAATTGGTCTTTATAAATATTCAACAGGAGGTTTGCTTATGATGGATAGTTTTACATTTACATATGACATAGGTAGGTGTTTTTATATTTTATAACAGCATGAAGAGAACGCTGCATGAACTGTGTGCTCTGTATGAGTATGTAAGCAGTGCAGCAAGCTCTGTGCAAGAACCAAATGTCATGCAGAGATGAGACGTGACGTACATTTATCAAAACCAGAAGAGAGAAAGCAAATTTCAGCATGTTGGACAAACTGTACCTGCCTAAAATGTGAGCTTTTCTATCCCACGCTATCATACCTCCTTAATAACCCGCTGTAATAAAAGCTAATAATGAGGCACATTATGGTTAAATTAACTCTGCTGAACAAATGAAAATGTGGAATTGCTCTAAATTCCAAATTTCAGGTGTGCATATTGGCAGTTGACACTCCCCCCTTGGAGTGTGAGTGGGTACTTGGTCCTCAGATCTGGGAAGCAGGCTGGCCTTGTGCCACTCCTCAGAACTGCAGTGGCTAGGCAAGAGTGTGGTTAAAATAAGACTATCACAGAGCCTCAGAAATTTAGTTTGCCAGGGTGTTTCATCCCATAGCCTGAAGGCTTAGATTAACAACCTGTGTCAAAGTGACAGACTTTGGATCTTCAAAGGCTGTGGAATCCTCCCCATAGGAGGCTCCAGAGCTCCACTGTTTTTATCAGTCTGATAAAATCACCCTGCTTAGACTGTGGGAGAGATTAAATTTATATCCAGAAATGAACTGATTCAATCTGTAACATTTAAAATGAATAATGAAAATATCTTCTTGGTTAAGAAGAAAAGCAGTGGGTTTTGTTTCTCAAAAATGCATACTATGCTGATCATTAGCTTCATCCTTCTCTAAGGTGTGGCAGGTCTGTGACAAGAGATCCACAAGAATGCTTAATTACTTGCAGATGATTTGTGGCTGATGTTTCCAGCATATGTCAATGAAATACAAGGTCTGTTTTATGATACCAAGGCACTTATCCTACTCTCTTTGCTAATTAAATGGAATTATACAAGTCAAAAAGTAACAATATTTGGCTGCTGTGAGAAAGGTATTCTTTTTGCCTACATAGAAAGTCCCATATTCTTATTACACAGGACCCATATTCTACTTTCATTTCACCTACAGTATTGGACTGACTTCTGTTGTAGAATTGTGTTCTCTGCCTGTGGCTGGATTGCTTTCCCATGTTGGTGGAAGGTCTCACCTCTGGTTACTGAACCAACGTCTTGGATGTTCTGTGTGAAGTAAAACTGAAGCAAGTGGATGCAAGGGCTTAACACGCTGTCCTTTGACAACCTTTGTCCATGCTGTTGTGAATACCTGTTAAAGAACTCTTGGAGGAGGCAGCAATTCATTGTAGCAGTATGTGCAGTCATCACAGAGGTCAGTAATGGCTTTGTTAAGGCTTGACAGGGAAGAGGGCCCAATCCTTGACCTGAACCTTTGCAAAAAATACTGCAGGTGGAACCGGGTGCAAATCAGTGTGTAGTGCTCGTGGTGATGGGATGTGATGCGAGCCACCCATGCTCAGAGGGACGTGGAGGTTTCCCTTTCCACAGGATCATGTAAAACACCAGTCCCAGTTTGTTTGCTTACGTGCACTCTTATGTACAAGCCCAGCATTCCTCACCTGAATCCCGCTGCTGTGGCTGTGTTCAGGGCTGGGAACAAGCTGGGAACAGGGACAAGTCATGAAAAAGTGCAGCACAAGTGTTCCTGGTGTCCAGATGTTCCTTCCCCAGGCTGAAGCATTAGGGACTGGGTGAGCTATACATAAGTTATAATAAGATTTCTCAATTTTAGGTTTGACAGCTTGCACTGTTTATTTCTGTCTTATATTTGCTTGTAGCATTTAAACTAAGCAGTGTTTTCAGGTAATTGAGACACTTGGGAAAATTGGTATTAGCAAAATCTATTTTTCTGTGTAAAGTGTTTGGCAGAAAATGACAAGCTTTCAAGTGGTTTTTCCTTTTTAAAGATGCTTTTGGCTCTTATTAGTGAGGGTTAAAAAAACCACTGTGAACAATTGTCCGTTCAACCAGCACAGAAGACTATGGCTGTGTTATCCTCTGTCCTTGGGGAGAGCTGCAAAGCCTTGGTAGCAGTATCACAGGAGTTTTGGCAAGTACAAATAAAAGGAGAAGGCAAAAATTGTAAAGAAGGCTTCTGCCCAAAGATAAGCTTGAAACTACTGTAGCTGCTGTAACAGGAGCTACTCCTGAGTGCTTCCCCAGCCTGCTGACTGGAAGGATATGGAATCACTGAGGAGTTTATGCTATCACACTGTTGAGTCTGGGGCAGCAAAGTTTCACTTCCATCTTCTTTTTTTCCAGCTAAGTGCAATCTGACAATTTTCTATTCAGTTTAGGAAGTATTTGTGATTGGATGGAACAGAGAAAACCCAAATGATAAATTGCTTTTAAATAAACAGATCCTGCAAGTGAAGGAAGGGTGGGTGCCTGGAGGACTGAAAAGGGTCTGGAGGGGAATCTAGCAGAGCTGACCAGATTCCAGCCTGGCTTCTGCCACATTTCCCTACAGAGCCTGTGTTATTTCCCTGTGTACTGGATCCCCAAACAAAAAGGCATTTGTGCCTTTTAGCACTGCCCTCCCCACACATCGTGCCCTGTTCCAGTGGGAAGGTCACAGTGCTAGTTTAGCTGAATCTCATCTCCAGCCTGGGGGTGGAGGTTGTTCTCCACAGGGTTTCATAGCAGATGGAGTAGATCTCAGGGAATAGGAAGTGTCAGAGAGAGAGAGATGTATGGAAAAGTCTCTATTTAGCTTCCATGTCTATTTAGAGCTGCACCAGAGCTCAAAGGCTGAACTTTAGAATCGTGTAGACAATTCTTTTGTTCTCCATTTGTTTGAATACGTGTTCATTTGGTGGGAGGCCTCTGTCTCAGGTGTTCCTTGGGTTTAGGGTATCTGCAGGGGCAGTTTCTACATCCAGGAGTGTGTCCTTCCTACAGGGTGGTATTTTGGGTGAAAGCCTCCATTCTTACTGAAATGAGGCCAAGGAAGAAGGAATTACAGCTCAAAAAAAGAAAACCCAAACAAAGAAGCAAACAAAAGGCAGCACCAAAAATACCCAGAGGGAACCAGGTTCCATGCTGTTCCTGAAATGTCCCTGGGACTCTCTCTTGGAAAACCTAACATGCAGGTGTCCCAGCGATGAGGGAGCAAAGCCCAAACCTTTCTGCTCCAGTTCCTGAGACAATTTCTCATCCCAAATCCATGAGTCTCTTGCTCCCTGAGTTACCTTCAGTTCTGCTACTCATCCTTCAAGTGGTATCAGACTGCACGGAGCAGGTGTGGGACTCACCAGCCACTCTTCTATGACTTAGAAGTCATGTCCAATGGAAACTTACTAAAGGAAGCCACATTACAAAAAAAAAAAAAAAAAAAAAAAAAAAAAAAAAAAAAAAAAAAAA
>WAAG01041371.1:34946-79442 GCA_013390105.1 Tichodroma muraria
AAAAAAAAAGAAAAAGAAAATCAACAACTCATGTCCTTGCTTTTGTTTGATATCTATAAGACTCGGTAGGATTTGGGAGCCCAGCATGACATCATCCCCTGTCTGTTTAAAGTGATTTTCAAGTCTGACTCTGATCTTTTTCAGCAGAGCATGCATATTGCTTTCTTAATGTTCCATCTTGCCCTTCCTTTAAGGAGCAGCACTTATTGATGGGCCATCAACTACTGGCAGAGGAACCTTTTCACCCATCCAACTTAGACATTTCTTTGTGTACTTTAACAACTGGATGCATTTTTTAGCATTGTGAGATATTTCATTAATATAAGCAAAATAGAAGCATCAGCTGCCATTTACTGAAGACACTATGAGGCATAGTTTATGAATCTGTCATGGACCTGACTTGGTAAAAATGTATCAGGAATTAGGTGAAGCAGTCCAGCTTCTTTCAAGTACTCCTTCATGGCACTCCTTGATTACATATTCATTTGTTTGCTCAGCATTATCAAACATTTCTGAGACAGCTGAAAACATGAGTCAGTGTTGACTCAGTTTAGCAAGATGAATGGAATAAAAACTGTATCTTGTGGGTTAACCCACCCAGTAGACAGCTCAGCCCCACACGGCTGCTCACTCATTCCCCTCCACCAGGATGGTGGAGAGAATTGAAAGGGAAAAGTGAGAAAATTTGTGGGTGAAGATAACAGAAAAGGCCCTCATGCTGTTCAGTAATAGACAAAACATTGGTGTGTTATCAACACTGTTTCAGTCACAATTACAAACCATGGCACTCTACAAGCGGCTATGAACAAAATTAACTCCACCCCAACCTAAACTGTTACAGTGCTGAAAAGGTTTTGATACTAATTTAATTGCTAATTCAGAAAGAAAAAATAATTTCTCAACTTGCAGAGTTATTTATGTGCATGGTTAATTTCTAGTATGTTCCTTATAGGATGTTTTAATAGCTATGTGACAGCTGTTCAAAGCCAATTGTAACAGGAGAGGGAAATCATCATACATTACCTCAAGACTATTTGGTAGCTTAATATGTTTTAAAAATAATGACAGATGTAAATAGCTGCTGTATTTCACTGCAGAAGCAGTGACCCAGGCAGACTGGCATAGGCTGATGCTCCCTTTGTGCTGTTTCCAGTTGGCAAATTGTTCTTGCTCTGTACTTCTTACTGTATTTTCCCTTCATTGTTCTAGACTCTCTCTTTTTAAAAGCTATGGTTGAATTTCAAGGGACACATGTTCTTAACGTATTTCACCGACTGCTCTCCTGTTTGGGAAAGTGCTCTGGAACATTGACTGCACTTGTGAGATTTTAGAGAAGTTCACTATCATTCTTCAAGCACTTAGACCCATTCCCATGGCATGTTGGTTGACATCAGTCTGTTATATCACCAGTTCTAAAGCATATCTTCAGGAGGAAAGAAGACTTGAGCAATTAGACCATCTGTATATCTGTTTATGTTTCCTCTCCCTCACAGTAATATTTTTAACCCATGAGTAAATTTCAGCTATATTTGTCAGAGTGATACAGGTCCATTTCATCATAATGCTACTGTTTTTGTCAGAGTAGAGGACTAAACAAAGCAGATGGGTCACAGAAGTGACAAAACAAAGATGAAGTCTACAGGATGGTTATTATTAGACAGCAGAGAATCAACATAAACAGCTGCTAATGCCTCCATTGCATAGAAAGATTTCAAAACAAACATTGGTGTTGGTGTCTAAGAAGCTGTGATCAAGCATATGATACTGTGTGTTCATATGACACCACATCTCATTCTTTAAAATATTTGCTTAGTAAATAAATAACAGACAAAAAGTAAAAGAGAACGGTCTGACTTAATGGCCTGTCTTCATGTTCATAAGGTTGTTTTTTCTGAAGGATATGGAGCCAATAATGTGACTATTCACAAATCCCAATTCTGTAATTGACACTGAGCAAGTTGAAACTGGAGAGATGTCTGATGGGCTTTATTTCTGATTCATTGTATATTTACATTTTGTGGGATTAGATATGGATAAGATCTCCATGTTGTGTTTTCAGTTCCCCATGAATCAGAAAATCTTCAAAGATTTTTTTTTAAACACTGACACCAGGTGTTTTGAAAAGGACACACAATTCCTCCTGTGTCTTGAACTTTCTGGCTGAAAACTATATTGTTTCCAGTTTCCCTGCTAGTTTTGCTAATGGCCACAAAAACTTTTGGAATTTGGGAATCCTCAGTAGCAGAGATCCCAGCAGCCCCACGAGGGCTGGCCCACACGGCTGGGTGGTCTGTCCTGGAGCCACATTTCACCCCTGAAATGGAGCTTACAACAGCAGCATGGCCAGAACAGCTGTGGAGCCTGGGCAACCCCTGCCCATGGAGAGGTGCAGCCTCTGGGGTGGGTGTAATCTACAGAGCACTGAAACTCAGGAGTTGGTGCAGGCACTGAATGTGTTGGCAGAGCTATAAAGTCTCTTCAGAATCAACTCTTGGGTTTATTGCAGTCACTATCCATAATTTTCTAATACCTGAGCTAAAGCCCTGAACGCTGGCAGCTGGACCAGGTGTTACAAACTCAAGTATCAGAAACAAAAGCTTAACACTGGAGCATGACTAATCCAACAGAAAAACTCACCCAATTTTGTTACCCACTGGCTTTCTGCCTACATGCATACTGCCAATGTTGCCACTAATAAAATTCCTGTTAGTGGTGTAAATCTGTTTTGCTCTCTACTGCATATGCTTTGGGAATATCTAGTAATTCAGAGCATCAAGGAAAAATGTTAATTATTGAGTGCAAACTAGTTGAGGTGCTACGCTGCCACGAGACCTCTTATCTCAGATTTCTCTGTTTATTATAGGCCTTTTATATCCATAAGTGAGCAACAAGGAGGTGGGTGGGTATTTTGCAACCTGCTCTTGGCCAAGATGTTCATCCTTACATACTGAAATAATTCTGTTTTCTCCTAATCTCTAATTGGAGAAGCTGGGAAGAAGTACACCTTTTACAGAGTTTTTTAAAAAACAAAAAATTAACATACAATCTTGCAAAATTCACAAAGCTTTTTCAAACTACAGAAGATTACCAAAGCCACCAGTGAGGTCTTAATTATTTGGCTTTCAACACATGATCAAGTACTTTGCTGGATGAATGTCTGGAATTCTGACCCAGGGCTGTTCTGGGCAGAGGTTCTGGGGCAATTCCTCTTTCCTTACTGACTTTATTGGTCTGAATGGAATAAAAAAATCTATCACACAAACAAGGCCACTTGGTTTAAATCCTTTATGTGAGGTTAGAACAGCACATAAAATTTGCAGAAAATAATAATTGTTTTGGCTTGAAAGTGTTCATGGGTGAATCTCTTGCAAAGATGCTGTCTGCAAGGAGCTGTGCACAGTGCACAGTTTAGGAGTGAAAGGATGGGCCCATATCTACATATATATATATATATATGTATATATATATATGTGCCTATACGCTATACCCATAGCTACACAGGGATTCTATTTTCATTCACATCATTATAACTTTGCCCATGGCAAGTCTTCACTTGGAGAAGTTACATTGTGAAAGACCTTATGAAATACTTCCATCTGTCTCTGAGCTCTCTGGTTTTGTCATCACTGTAAAATACTAATTTCCTATCAGATTTGGAGTCTTGATTTTGGAAAAGAAATCTCAATATGTAATGAGGTGGTTGAGCAAGCGCTGCTGTTCAGAAGCAGCTGAAAAAGGACCAGGGGAGACTTCTTAATCTTGTGTTGTCACAGCCATGCACCTGCCCAGTTCACAGTCTCACTTCTCACACAGTTTCTCATTTTCTCTTTTGTTCCCATTCGTGTAGAATCATGTTTCAGTCCAGTCAGTTAGAAACATCACTGCTGGAAGCAAACCAATGGTTTGTAAGAAGGACTTAATAATTGTCAATTACCTCTCTAGAATATGATTGTTAATGCTTGTGGACAGCAGTTGCAAGTATTATTCAAACACAGATTAATAAATCAAAAAATTGAAAATCCTGATAAGAGGTTCTAATAATACACTTAAGTGCAGAAATTCTGTTTTTCTGCTGTATAGTCACGTGTCTTTTATTATATTTAGCATGTTTATGTGTATATAAGCAAACTTTTAGCACCCCAGAAATTACATGTAAGACCTGTCACATAGCATTTGATGCTTCAGATGAAAAGTTGGGCCAGAAGTGACATGTTACTCATTGAAATGAAGGACATGTCATATACAATTTCCTCTTCATGTCAGGTTGAGTCACTTTGCCCCACTGTCTGGCATGTGAGATGTGTCAATGGCAATGGTTCCTATTTCATGCACAACATCTGTCTGTAGCTTGCTGGTTAGATGAGCAAGTCCCCATATCATCCCTGCCAGCTGTCTTCTGTACTATTTCAAACTGCTATGAAACATGAGGTTAGCTGTAATATAGGACATGTCATGGGCTCTGCTCATTTGGCTTTGCTCAGCTGAACCTTTGACATTGCCTGGAATTCCTCATCACAGCTTGCCCTGGATCTGCTGTGCATTAGGCTGTGTCTCTAGCAGGTGACTTTCAGAATAAGGGAGGGATGTGCTACCAGTCTTGCTTTCTTAACATGAACAGATGTGAAAATTGGCATGATGCTGAGATGGGGCTTATAAAAAACAAATAGAAACGTTCATCAGACTTTGACTCGGTAATAATTTTCAGAGTGTAGTTTTAATCTTGCCTAATTAGACTAATTTCTGTGACTACTGAGTTTTCAGCACATGTGTATAAAGAACTATATTTAGAAAAAAAACAGTAGCAAAACTTGCAGTTTGAGAGCAGATGCTGCACCAGTCCATCTAAATAGGGAAAATGGTAGATTCTCAATTTGATATCACTTTTGAAGAAGATTAAGGGATAAACAGCAAATATACTGACATAAACCCTTGCACTATGCTTGTCCTTTGTGAGGTGAAGCCAAGGATTATTCTAAGATGTAAGCAAGATATAATCTGGGTATCTGTCTGAGACCCAGCACTTTCTCAGCATCATTGTAGATGGGGAATAATTACCTGTGTTATTTTTTTAGCCTATGAGGCCCAAGATGATATAATGTTCCAGCTAGACTAGAAATATCCCCATCCTGCTGTTCTTCACTGCTAGAAAGATCCTTTGGGAAATGTAATTCAAGAGACTGAAGTTTTTTGAGTCCTGGATAAGAGATCCACAAGAGCTCTTACATTTAAAATCTTATTTCCCTGCTCCCGGATAGGTTCTGAATATTGTGATTGCATAGGGGCACTACATGGTATTCGTGGGAAAGGTTTGGTAGTGAAATACCTCACTTCAGCTCAAGTTCCTTGTGATATGAGTTTTATAGAATCATTTGGAGAGGATGATATTACAGGATATTTAATAAACCCTGAAATATATAAATAAATAAAAATGATCATCAGAACTGCCTGAAATATTAAAGAAAATTGATAAATCAATTACAACATTTTCAACTTGGGCCCCTTTATGAAACATGTTTTTAAAATAGCTGTAAATAGCTTCAACTATATTCTGACTCAAGGACTGGTTGGTGGATTTAATCTGCAATTTAATTTGCCTCAGAAAAAAAAGTAACAGCAATGAGAAAGAATTGGTCGATCAGCTGGGGAAATGATAATGTATCAATGCAGGTGATCAATCCAATTCTTCACAGGCACATAGATCACTGTAAAACTGGTGAATTCCTTAACTTCATTTATATTACTCCTGGTTTGCACAGTCACAAGTGAAAGAATTTTAGATCTCCTAATTTCTCCTCTTGTCCTTGCTCAAAACACCTGCATCCCTCATTCAAGGTTTTGTTGTGCAAGGATTGAAAAGGACCCCCCAGGCTTCAGCCAAGGGAATAAATAACTCTGTCATCTGTGAATATAAGTGAGAAGACAAGATAAAATGTCACCTGGGAATTATTACGCAAAATAGAAGGAATGCAGAAGGCAAAACAATGTTCAAATTTAATTTCTGTGTTTTAATATTATTGTCTTTTTATGTTTTAAAGGCACAATATAAAAATAAATATGACGAAAGGATAGATGAATGTAGCATAATTAGCACGAAAATTACACCTAATTTGTTTTCTGGATATTGCTTTGTCTGTGTTATAAATGGCATGTGGATACAGTAGAAAGTGAAATAACTCAGAATATTAAATTCTTGTAAGATTTTGCCATGGGGGCCTTAATGTCTTGCTCCATTCCTGTCTTTAATTTACTGTTCTTGTGTTGTCAGCAATAACCCTTGCACAAAAAAGTCTCTGTGCCCCAGCTCTGAGCTCTGCTGGTTTCTAGAGCAGTGTCTGCAGTGAAGGCTAATGGGGGAGGGTGGTTTATGGTGTGCAAATCAGGCTCCCTCACTGCCCTGTTCCCAGGCAGGAGCTGGGGCAGAGCCTTCCTTTACTTTCGGAAGGGCCAGCAGACATTCCCACACCGGGAGCTGTAACAACCCCCAGCTCTCTAACGAGCTGTGTCGGAGTTCGTGATGATGTGACCTTTGATAAACGCCTGAAAAGAAAATTTGGTCAGCTGTGTGATATTTGGGTATTGTCCAGTGACCCCAAATTGGTAGCTGGGCATCACTTAGGACAGTGTTCCCTTGTCCAGGGTGGTGTGTAGAGGCATGTTTTCATAAACGTCAATTTAACACCAAAAATGATGATTCACTAGCAGCTCTCTGATACACTTCAAAATCTAAAGGTCTGTTTTTGTTTTAGGGCTACTCTGCCCAAACCTTCCTGTTAGAGGGACTGCACTTGGCAGATTGGGATAGATTTGGTAGTGAGATACATCAGTTCAGTTTAAGTTCCTTGTGGTATCAGTTTTGTAGAATCACCCAGAGAGGGTGATGGACATATAACTCTCCTATAGACCTTGCGAAATCAGAGTCAATCTCTTCTACCTTAGGTAGAATGACCTATACCTAAAGAATTGTCAAGAATAATTTATCATTCTAAGCTGTTCTTAAAAACCTAAAATGATGGTAAGGCTCTAACCTTACAGTCCAGTCCCATTCTTGATATTCTTAGCATTACAACACTTTTCTTATGTTCAACTTAAATTTTCTCTGTAGCATTCTAAGTCCATTGTTCTTGTCCTATGCACAGTGGGCAAGAATACAATGGAGCTCTTTCCCATCTTCTGTCTGAGGGTGCTCAAGCTGACTGCAAGCTTTCATGAACTGTAAAATAATTTTATTCAACATATGCTGATCTCATAGTGCTAGATTTTTAACATGGTGTCTAGACACTCTAGATAATTAGCATTTTTACTTATTGATAGGAATCAAGGAGCCACACAGACATAGAAGATATTTTATTTTTTTAAGCCTAGAGTTGAATAATAGCTTGTCTGTGCAAATGGCATTGGGTTGGCTAACATGGATTTCCCTGTTTCCTATAATATGGCACTAACCTTGCTGCAGAGACATCTTGTGAATTCTTGGGGACTTCCAACGAGGAATCATTTGAAAAAGCTGAAAATCTTGTCTTTTTTCTTTGCTCCTTCTGCATCTATGACTGGGTATGTATCAGAGCAAGCCAGGGAACACCTTTTTTAGGTTTCACAGTTAATGTCACCAGCTGGCATTGACTCTATGAAGTAGGAGCTAAGTCATGTGATGGAAATGGTTTTGAAATGTCAGGAAGACTGTGTGGATGTAGCTTTAGCTTAGTATAGTGTCCTTCCTTCACTTTCATTAATGACTTCCCTTTTGTTAAATGTGACTAACATATGTGCTCAGTTCATGAATACTCAAAGTGAGGCCTCAGAGAACTCATTTGTCACAAAAATTCAAACTCATTACTTTTAAGAAATTAAGCTGGATAATGAAATGATAATGTTGATGTTATTATCCTCCAACATCATAATTTTAGAATTGAACATAAAGTCTACTCCAATTAAAATTGTTGCATGGAACATAAAACCAGAATGCTGTGATACTGGAAACATTTAGACGTGAACATAAGCATTTAAAAAGACTCCCAGGCACAAGAACAAAGCTTTTATTCATTCCAAGGATAAGTCAGCTGAAGTGATCTTTGTACATTAAAATTACTGGTTGCACATTGTGCTAAAGAGGACACACTCATCACAGGAGGCTGAACACAATAAACCAGAGAATGATCAGGCTTGAAAGAAAATGTAGTAGCATTTTAATAAGAAACACAGTTTCTTTATGAGGCCAAAATGCTAAATAAGTTAGCAGTGGGCTTTCATGCGAATGTTAAATCAAGAACAGAGACTGAGATGAGAAGCATCTATATACCAATATTACATACAAATTTCACTCTGTTCTCTGAAGTCTTGTTGTGGCAGAGTAAAGACCAACATGATCCCTAAATTACAAACATGTAAGACCACATTTCCCACTGGAACTTGCTCTCACTAAAAATAAAGTTTTGTAGCAGAATCCTCGTTCCAATCTTACATTTTTAAAGGGAAACAATGAGTAATCCTTGTCCAAATAATACAGCCTTTAATTTCCATGGGAAGAGCATTTTACAGAATAGAACATGTGTGGTTTTGTCTCCATCTAAAATAAATCCTTCATTTGCATCTTATCCACTGGAAAACCAGTCCTCAGGATGACATCAGGTTACTCACACACTTATGTCAAGGACATAAGAAGTATGAAGGAGCAAGAACATTAGTCAGCTGCAGGAGAGAGAGAAAGGTGGGAGTGAAAAATCAACTGAATGATCAACCCTTTGGTGTGTTCAAGGGCAGGGTCTGTCTGTCCCTGCTCCTCATTCCCCTTCAGGATCAAATCCTCTCAGTGCCTTTGCCAAGCAGGAATGTTCTGGGAGCAGCTGAGGGAATGTGGCTGCCAGCACAGAAACCTCTGCTTTGCTTGGCAGCTCTCTGTTCTGGGAGAGAGCAGACTTCTCTCCCAGCTCCTTGATGTGTTAAAAGCAAGCAGATCAAATCATAATTGACTACTGAACTTTATATTAGAAGGACAGTGAATTTGTCTCCTGTAGTCACTTTGGAATATCAGATTCCTTGGTTTCCTGATGGAGTTGATGGTAAGACTTATGTGTTCCCAGGAGCAGCTCCAAGTGCTCCAGTCAGGCACAGGGAGAGGCCAGCACCAGCCACAGGAAAGCACCATTTCTCCACGGAAAAATTCTCCTTCAGAACGCTGCAGCACCCTGCAGAGAGCACAGGAGAGCACTTTGAGGGGCTTTTCTGCAGCACACCTCAGCTCTAATCCTTGCTCCAGTTATGAGCTGCCTCGCCCCTCCCAACAGTCCCTCACCATGCTCAGTGTGTGTCAGACAAGGCATCAGGGCAGAAGAACTCAGGTCCTCCGTAACTGATTTTTTTCCTCAAACAGAAACTCTGAGTGAAATTTGAGACGCCTTCTTGCAGAACCTCCATGGTAGTGGTTGAAGCATTATTTGCAAATTTTCCAAGTACTTTTGTTTTCTAAATAAGTATTTCCTCCTGCTTTTTGAGCATTGTTTGCAAACCTAATGCTAGCATTCTTTCTGTCATTTAAGGTCACTGCTATAGTCCATCTTAGACAAAGGTGAGGATGTCAGGGAGCACATATTTAAGCAGGTTTTAGCTGTGTTTCAAGTTGCGCACTGGGTTGGGGAGCTGGTTGCAGTGTGTAAACAAAAGCTAGAGCAGGGTGTTTTGACTTCACTCACTGTGACAGCATCCAGATACAAAATCTACCTTCAGATGTTGTAGCCCAGAGTAAATAATGAGACTCATCACGAACCTGACATCTATTTTTTTAAGAATCCTTTTCAAAGCGACAATCACTCAGACATGTGAAGGTCTATTTCACCTAATATTTTGAATAAATTGGCAGCAGAAGCCGATGGCTTTGACAATTGTTTGTCACAGAGGTGTGCACTGCATCAGTATTTGTAATAATTAAGCTTTAGATTTCAAAACGTCTGAGCAACTACAAAGGAAATCCCATTAAAAAGAAGGACAGCTATACTCCTGACTGGATCTTCAATGAAAATATCCCTCCCTCCCAGGCCCCCATACCTGGTTAGTTTTGGTTGCCAGAAAACCCTTGGCATTTTGCAGAATCCTAGAACTCCTTCGTGGGGAGATTGACGTCACTGATTGCTGACTCGTTTGGCACATAAAGCCATTGGGAAACATGGTTGAAAATATAATACACCCCTAAAAGCAAAAGACTCAGAGGAGAAATGGTCTGCTTTTTTGCTTTGAGAAAATAATATTTGGCAGCATGCGCAGCAATTAGTGGAAGGTTCTACTGCTTATTTGCTGTCTAACATTTGCTTCTTTAAAGGAGTTTTAGCTATGTGCTCTCTCTCTCTCATTGTTTTTTTCATAGTGAAGTTTCTGTACAGTGCATGAAATCTGTGCAAGAGCTTAGCTCCCCATGACCACAAGAGCAGGACCAAGCCGATTAATTCTGCTTATGCAAAATACTCGCTCAGAGTGAAGCTTTTATTCAGGAAAATGTGCAAGTGGCTGGGTGAGACATGGCCATTTCCCCAAATCCACACTGCCCAGAAAGGTAATTATTCAAAGGACAGATGTTAGGGTACCAGTCACTCTATCTTTGCTTCTGAAGCCGGAGATCCAGGAGAGGGGAAGGAAAGAATACACATATGCAGTGAGAAGATTTTTTCAGCTGTTATCAATAGCACAGCAAACTGAAAAACCTTTGGCATAATAGGGGCTATGATGAGTTTCCAGCTCTCAAGCTCTGTGTCTCAAGTGCTGTCCTGCCCTTGCCCCAGGAGTGCTCCCTGGGCCACGGAGGCAGTGGCTGCTGATGGACTGCCAGGGCACAGAGGGGCAGCAAGGATAAACAGGCGCTTCAGCTTTGCAGCCCAGCTGAGGATTCTCTCTGATCTGGTATTAATGAAAATTCACAGGCAGAGCAGAGTGGCAGAAGCTCTTTTGGCTGCAGCTCTGCCTGAGAGAGGAATTTGGGACTTCTGCAGGTACAGTGCTGAGGAATTCTCTCTAGTTCGGGGCAGAGATAAATTCTCATCTTCCCCCTGCAAACCTTGGGGGTTTGTGTTCATGACAAGTTAAATATGAGTTAACAGTGTGCCCTTTCAGCCAGAAGAAGTCATAATTCTATGATTCTGTGCCATTTCCCTGCAGGAAGGCAGGATGGCTAACTTCCCTAGACTCTTAGGAGATACCTCATAGCCCCGTGTTCCTTTGTGCCTGCATCTTCTTTTATGACTCTCTGCTCATGCATCACTCTTCCTTTCATTAGCCTCATTGTTCCTTTCATTATCCAAAAATCATTAACCTCTCATGTCCACAACAGGTTTCCATACCCAGGAAGAGTACCCATGCAACAGATAGACAAGCCCACATACAAAACACCTATATAACCTTAAAAATAAGCTATGTCTTCCTCCAAAATCAACATCGGGAAGAAAAATGAAAACCTGCAAAATGTAGAGGGGGATATAGGGATGAAAGCAGCTTGTACTCACTTGAAATAATTTCATGTTAATATGAAGGGGATAATATATTTTTATGATCGTATTTTTTTCTTCAGATTGAATTTTTTTTTTCATTTCATAGAATAAAATAGGATCTGCTGCATGGAAATATCACAGAAACATCTTAGAAGTCTAGTGAATAAAGAATTTCTGCAATAGCAATAGCAAAAGCAAAGAAAAACACTTAGCTGAATCTTTTTAAAGCCTAACTCCCCACCTTTTCTTTGTGTTTTGCCAATTGTAGGAAAGGAGTTTTCCAAGGTGTGCTGCTCTCACACATGCATAAATGCACCTAGCTAAAACACAGAAAGTGAAGATTTTTCAGTTACAATACAATTTAAGTTTACTTTTCATGTGGTTACCAAGCTTTCATCTGCAATTCTTTTAATAACCATCAAGAGGAGCCTTACTCCTACTGAGTACTGCTTATTAAAGGAACTGGACGCATTTAGGGACCAAAGCTGAAACTAAAGATACAGGATTGTTTCTTCTCTGTGGAAATGATTTATTGCATATTTTTTTTACCTCTTTAAGCAACAGAATGAAATTTCACTCTCCTCTGGGAGTGGTAGAGACAAAATACTTAAAAATGATTGAAGTGGCCAAACTGTGTTCATATGTTACTTTATGGTAGTGAACTTCACTGGAAATTGCAGCTGTTGCCTCGGGCTGAGTTTCTGATCACGTCCCCATGAGCACCTCAGCCTGTGTCCTCAGGCAGACCTGCAGGACTGGGTGTGAGAGGGAGGCTGGGTGTTGCCAGCCCACGGAGCCTCTCGGGGACAGCACTAAGCACAGACCTGGGCTGTGGTGTGTGTAGATCTCTCTGAATTTCTTCATATGAAAAGGTGCAGGCAGCTCTACACAGCCAGACTGAATGACATTGAGACATTTCAGCAGAGAGATGTTTTCCACTTTCCAGAGTTAAGGCACCAGATGGAGAAAGCATTAACTTAGCTCCTTTTAGGAGCCTGCTACACACCTGTGGGATTAGTTCAAAGGAGTGAGAGTTTGATGGCATGACAAAGAATTACATGCCCATGCCCATGGAAAAAACATTTTGAAAGAGATGAAATAAGGAAATAAAATGCAGTACATTGAGATCCTTATATAGGGCTCCCACCTGCAGACTTGTCTGGTGCCAGCCTGTGAGTCTGAGTGAGAGGAATTCAGATTCCTCCTACCCTTCCCCTTTCCAAAACATATAGGGAATAATCTACGTAAGATGTATAGGAAAGACCATTGGTCATGCTGAGAAAGGACTGGAGTTTTCTTTAAAAGCCCCTGCTGGGTTGGGTTGTAAATCCTGGTTTAGGATTCTGCCACTTATCCCAATTTTTCATGGATGACTGGAATGCAACCCACTCAAAAAAGAGAAGTAACAGTATCTTTTATTGAGGTAAAATAGTAGTTTGTCAGAGTTCAATAAACTAGATGGACTTTAACACAGTTTAACAGTGGTTTGACAAGGTTTAATAAGTGCAATGGCAAGGGTCACTTTATTAATAAATGCATGAAAATTGGTTACAATGGTTCAACAGAGACCAGAGATGCAAAGAATAAGGAAGACCCTCACACTGAATCATGATTTTCAGACAGGACCTCACAGAACTTCTAAAATCCTTATGGGGCCTGGGTGCAGCTGGTTCCAATCTTTGTCTCAGACTTGGACAATGGTTTATGTCTGCTGTAATTGTCTATACAAAGTTTATAATAAATAATATTGATGCAGTTCAAGAATAGCTAAAATAGGCTGAAATAGAATTAATTTTATAAAAAACCTGAGAAGCTGATTTTCTCCAAAAGGCATAAGAGTGACTTCTGGGCTGCTAACACCTTGCATTCATGCCTGAGCAATGACCAAAGGCAGGAAAGGGGTGGCAGCTGTGTCCTTCAAGTCACTGCTGCTTCTCTGGTGGAGCCGCACTCCTGTGAAACAGAGACATTTCTGAGAGAGAGGGACTGTGACTGCATCCACACACAATGAGAGCTATAGCACACTGATGTGGAGCTTTGGGATATGCCCTCCTTCCTCTGCCAGAAATATAAAATTAGTTGGAAAAGAGAAAAAGGAAAGACAATATTTTAAGGCTGATGGAAGCGATTAAATTTCATGTCTGTTAAAATCCTGTGACAGACATGGTCAAAACATGTCTATTGATGGTACACCTGAGTCTGACTGTGCCTTGGACACAAATTTAGGAATGGGCTATCATCCCTCCTGTACCTTTCCAAGAGGCAGGCATAAAACCTTCAAAATGTGGAAAATCACAGGAAAATATTATGTAAATCCAGTGTCATGTAGCTCCCTATCCCCCTGGGAAATTTTAGCCATGTTCCCTAAGTAAAATCATCACTTATTTAGCACAACTCACTGCATTTCCTCAAGAGGTATAGGGCTGAAAAACACAGAGTTTGAAGTATGTGCTGGCCCTCTGCAGTAGTTCACTGTGTGGCAGAAAAATCTTCATGAAGCCTGCTCAGAGTAAATTACTCCCCTGGCCTCGTATTCCTCATCTAAACTGAGCATTAAATCCAGACTGATTTCATCAGCAAATGAAGGTACAAAACAAGAAAAAAAAATGTCAGAAATGCTACAACATGCTTTATTTAATTGGATTTTCTGTTCTGAATCAGGAGAATGAAAGAAACGTTAGACAGAACATGCCCAAATGTTAAGGCAGCATGAACAGCACCATCTGTCACAATATTTCTCTAGTTATTTTTAATCTCTTACATAGTTAAAATTATGTTTTCTTAGTGAGAGGCATTATTGTAGAACATCTATCTATTATAAACAGACACTAAAGTATTCATTAGCCCCAGGATCCATTAGAAAGAATAAATGACTAGAAGAGAGGTAATTGTACACTTTTTATGCTCTGCACCACTCAATACTTGATAGAAATGTTGGAATTGTCATATTAGGTCATATTGAAGGTCTAGTGAGTTTGTAATCCCTCCTTCAGAGGTTGCCACCCCCATGTATGTCAGGGAACCTCATGATAAAATATCTTACAGAATAAAGTGGCTTGGAGGAAAAGATTCTTCTTAAGCCCTAAGTGGTTACCAGTGACTGAGCTCAAAGAGAACAAGCTGTTTTGCCCCTCTTTTGTTTCTGTAAGCATGTAAACCTGTTTAAATCCCACAGAATTTTTGGCTCAAAGATCATAAGTGGTCTGAGCATCAACACACTTGTGAAAGGTCTCAGAAGGGGCTCAAGTGGATGCACAGGTACCTCAGTGGGACTGACTCCTGCACTGGGAGGCCATCCCTGGAAAGCTGTAGGCATTTGTGGCCAAACAGTGCAAAGCAGCCTTCCCACATGAGTGGTCTGCAGATATATTAGTGCAGACATCTAGCTGGGGTGTATCAGCAGAGCTCCACAATGTCAGGGATTTGTACCAACTGAGCACCTGATCTGCTCTGTGAACATGCACAGCTTCAAATCTTGCATTTCCCTGTCGTGAAAATTATCAAAGAATGAAAAGCAAATAAAAAGGGTTATTGATAGAAGCACTTTTCAAACACACATGAAGGGAAATTTCTGTTAGCACAGCTTGGTTTATTTCAGTCTCCCTAGCTCTTAATTTTTCTCTGGGTTTTATGTCAAATCCCTCATTTCTGTAGAATGTGGCTTTGCTTTTAGATCACCTAATGAAGATGCCTTTTGACAAACACGCAAGCCGGGAAGCCAAATGCTTAAAACAATTTTATTTAAGCTGCACTGTAGTGAGCATATACCTCCAAACAGCCAGCGTAGTAATCCTGGGCTGTTAATCCGTGCGAAACAGAGGATGGGAGTGCAGAGCAGCTGCCCGTGTGGCTCCGTGACCAGCTCTGCCTTGATCTGACATATGCTGGCCAGTCTGGGCAGTGGCAGTGCTGGCACAGGCTCTGTCCAAGCGAGTTAATTTCAGCCCTTTCCTCGGTGTGCCGTGCTGCAGTGACGTGATGTGTCCCGGCAGGCTCCCGGCACCGCGGTCCCCGCGGTCCGTGGGGGCCACCAGGGAGAAGAGTTCAGGCCCTGGGGGAGGGATGTTTAAGAATGCCAGATGCCTGATTATAAAATGCTACAATTTAATGCGCTGGCACACTTCCATCGTTGCCAAGTCTTGTGTTTTTATCATGACTCTCATAATGTTTGATGCTGTACTCCAAGCTACGGTGTCTGAATATTTGGGGGTTGTAGTTAGAGTATTCACAGTTGTGCACTTGTTTTTGAGGTTACTTTGTAGCTCCCTAGTTTAGGAGAAAAGCTCATATTTGTGACCTTAAAGATAGCGTTATCATCTCCAGTTTTGTAAATACTTGCTATAGCCTATATATAACTCCTGCATAAATTGCAGATGCTGTGAGGGATAAAACCCCTCCTCTGGTGGTTATTGCTGTATCTCTGTGGACAGTAATGGCAGCTTAGATGTGAGTTGGTTTGTGCTATGCTGAGTCATGCACCAGGGCTGGCAGAAAAAATTTAAAGTGTCCCAATCCTTTATAAATTTGCTCAATAGAAACTGGGCACAGGCTCAAACACCTGCTGTTTTAAATGGACAGTGTTACAGAGATGGAAATAAAAATATTGGGAACTTGACCTAACATGTCTAGAGGCAAGCCTCTTTTCTTTTCTGTGTTTGTTACTCAGTTCCCATGTTTATGCCAGTGAGGAGAGTGCACAGCTCAGACAGCCTCCTGTCCCCACCTGTATGGCAGGAACCCCTGCTCAAACCAGCCCCCTGACTCTCCTCAGCTGTCCCAGGAAGGGCAAAGTTTGCCTAACTCCAGATTTATTCAGCTGTTTGTGATTTGGGTTACAGTTTCTGCTTACTGTAACCCTGTGGGTAAATAAACACTGAATAATTTTTTTTTTTTTGTTAAAATTATCTTACATCTCTTCAAAGAGCTGCTGCTGAAGCTGGGCAGACACTTGTGTGTTTTAAGTCCTGTAGGTACGTGTGCCATGGCATTGGCAGAGCTGGGAAACAGCTAAAATTCTGGGAAACACAGGAATCCAATGGCTGAACCAGAGGGCTAAGGGAAAAGGCACAACCCAAAATCTGTTACTGAAGATGTTTACTTTATCTTGCTTGTTCTGTTTCCAGAGATGATGGGATTCAGCTGGGAAACCTTTCTCATAGTGAAACCTTCAGTAAAAACTTCTATGACCTTAATACATTAAATATTTTCTTTTTCTCATAACTTTAAACAACATTTATGTTAAGTACTTCAATGTGCAGCTATGTGGAAAAACACATTTGGTAACATGCCATCACTTTCAGAAGTAGAAAGACAAAGAAAAGATGTCAGAAGGAATGTCCTACCCATCAAGAAAAGCAAAGCAGAAACCAGTTATAAAATAGCTGCTTTAAAAATCCTTTCTCTGGACATTAGGGAATTGAAAGAATCAGTCAAAAAATGCCCTATAAGAAGGTCTGTATGCATTGGCAGCAGTCCCTAAATGTAAGTAACAGGCAAAGAAAAATCTTCAGCAGGGAAGGGGATTTTCTGAATTGTGTTCTTTGTTCCTTTTTCACAAACAGGTTATTTTTAGTTGACAGCATGTCTCTTTTATAAGAATTAATATGGATTGCAAACATAACTAATGTGGTGAATTTTTATCCAATGTGGATGCTTATCCAATTACTACCTGCAAAGCAGTTATGTCACAAATAATCTGGAGAGCACGCCTGAAACCCTGACCATGCTGGAGTCAATGTAATTTTTCTGTGTGCTGAGTGAGGTCAGGATTTTCTTGGAAGCACTTTACAGTAGCAAAAATGACTGCAGTCAGGAAAAGGGATGGGTTTCTGTTCTCAGGTGAGGGAAAACCACCAAATCCTCCTGGCAAACAAGTGGTCTTAAAATACAAAATAACATTCCTTTGTATAAGCACCCTTTTAAAGCACACAATCAGCACTAAAAGACATCAGTTTCACTTCTACATTAATAAGCTAGTCAGGGATTTTTAGGGCAAACATACAGCGTCGAGGAAAGTGTCAGTCAACAGAACAGATGTTGAAAGCTGTAAGAGGCTTTAATGGAGATTATATTCACAATGTATTTCAAGAATACATGCATATTCTGTCTTCAAATTCTATTAGCTGATGAATGTCCATCAGCTTATGGACATTAAGACTCATCTTCAAGGCTCAGGCCATAAACCCTGCAGAGAAACAGAGCCGGGAAATGAGGAGGCTCCTGTACCTCCAGTACTACTGGTGCCTGTGGACAAAAAGCTTCAATTAAAACCCTTGAAGAAGGAGAGAAACGTGTCACCTGCCTGCCTGCTGCTGGCACATCACAAGAACCTCTAAGAAGTACTGGCTGAAGACATATGGAAAACTTACAGTGGCAAACAGACCAGTTTAATACAGGCTTTTGACTACTGTGGAAGGTCACCATGGGAGATGTGAATTTTGAGCAGTGCGCGGTTTTTAAAAAAGGGCAGCAGGAGCGTGGCCCAGCAGCCACTATTGAAGTCCCACTGCAAGATAGAAGAGCAGGTCAACTACTCTGAATATTAATAGCCTTGAAAAAGCAGGGAATACAAGAAAAAGGGAGGAAGCCAGGTTGTGACTTAGATAAAGTTTAAAAGGAGAAAAAGAAGGGATGAAGAATAAATTAGTGTCCATTGTCTCACAATAAAAGTGCTGTGCTTTCCCTCTGCGATGACTTGTTTACACATTGAAGCCATCAGTTTAAAAAGCAGACCAAATCAGGAGTTGTGTTAATTTGTTAGACCTCTCCCTGCAGAAAGAAAACAATTTATCAAGTCATACTCTCTCTACTTTAACATGGTTTGTCTCTCATTTCCCAGTTTAGTCTGATGCTGGAGTTTCATCAGGATATAGCCTCTGACAAAAAAAACCCCTAAAAACCAAACCAAACCAAACCAAAATTTTTCCTTCCTTATGAAGATTGGGCATGGTTCATTTAGATGTATTCATCTATTTATTGATATATTATCATTATATAAGCATTATCTTTCAATTCCACTGCTCCTCTGTAGCCAGAATGGTCAATGTATATAGAGGGACTTGATAATGTCTTATAAGGGTTATTAATTGTAATAGAATGATATTCAGTACCTTTTGATAGGTACTATTTAATAAAAAATCTTGACTGCTTAGATTTTGTGACTGAGTTGTTATTCATGGTGGTAAATTGCAGACAGCTGCTGAAATAATAAATAGATCTGATTCATGTGATTTTCCTTTTTGAATCTCTTTTTGCTTGTATCTTCTACTCAGCTTCTTATTCAGCTTTGGCTGATTTCTGTCTTGTTATCTTGAACTACTAAAATTAGACTTTATTCTTGGATCTCATCAACACAATAGACAGATGCAGACCTCAGTTCATCAGCAGCAAAAATATCTTGGGACAGAAGCGAACGAAGACTTTTGTTGATGTACTGAATACACATATGAAGTATTCTTAGACCTAGGTGGTGCTAACCATGGGGTTAAGTCTGAATACTTAGGCCCCACTGAATTCAGTCAGGCTTACACACTGAGTACTTTAAAAAACACCCCAGCTTGCAGCAAACACTGAAAAAACAGGAGCAAACCAAGATATTACAATTGGAAAGATATAGCTTACTGGACATAATGAACAGAGCAAGGAAATTCAAAGTTGTTATACATATTTATCTGCATAATTTTAGGAGAAGTTCTGTTGTGCTTTTTGAGGACAAACCAAAGTATTTCAGTGCTTACTGAAAGATAATGCAGAGCACTTCCTATGAGTAGCTAGTAGTTAGACAGACAGGGCTCACAGCAACAATCAGAACTGTAAAAGCAAGGTAGAAATCTGTGAGTGGACTGACATAAACTGCTGTGGAACATGAAAAGTAAGAGGACAGAGTTACTGAGCTAGCTGTAACAGTGAGGAAGCTGATGCATTCAGGGTGTCCTTAAAATGTGGATCCTCTACATGATTTGTGTCCAAGTGCTGTTCAGAAAAGCACTGGAAGGAGCTCCTGGGTAACTTTGAAATAGGCCAGGCGTTGCTGCATTTTACAAAGTGATATTTAGGGAGTCCTTATTACACCTTCCTGACCATTTCCTGAGTGAGATTTCTTCTCCTTCTTTATGCCATTTAAAAACCTCCTTACTCAGGAAATGTCTGCAGAAGAACAGCTGCTGTTTTTCCTTTGTGGAAAACAAAGTTATTGCTAATTGCACACACAGTTCTATTAACCCATACTTATATTGTCCAGGCAGTTAGCTTCCACTGGATTCCATTTCTGCTGAAACAGAATGGTAACACCCTTACAGGCTTTATATTTAATGCACTTTCTGAATTTCATGTTGATGCCATGCTTCAGATGAGGCTTTTTCGGGCTACATTCATGAGGTAGAATGACAGTGCTTAAGGTTGCTCTGAAGTCCATGGAAAAACATCCATTAATTTCAATTTCTCCTGTGTCGTGTTTCTATGGGTCTGGTCTTCAAAAGACAAGAGCGGTTGTTGGTTGCTGTAAAGTTGTTTATTGTGTGAATAGATCAGTCTCAAAGGCAAAGAGTTAAAAGTATTGAAGTCCATGCTAAAGCTTTTGGCATAGAGTCCCAAATAGTAGCTCCTGCAGCTTTCTCTTCCTCTTCTTCTCTTCTCTGTCCTCCATCTTCTATCTTCTTCTTCTGTGTGTGCACATGTGTGAGTGAGAGAGAGCTCACATCCCAATACAGGGGATTTTTATTCATAAATCATCCAATCAGATAAAACCACGATTCTGAAACATTCTTTCTACACCTATTCGAGTTCAATTCTAAAGTACAGAAGTGTTAGTTCTTACACATAGTTTACACATATAGTTCTATTTATTCACACATGTGGTTCTATCTGCTCTATCTAGAAATGCAAGCAATGTTCTGCTATGGCTGTTCTTGTNCTGCTCTATCTAGAAATGCAAGCAATGTTCTGCTATGGCTGTTCTTGTTATGGCTGCAGCTAAGTTACTGAACTTTAACCTTTAAACGGTTTTAGGGCATTTTACTCTCTTAAGGCACTTAAAATATATTTCTACTTACTTAAAACTTACACTTACACTTCTACTTCATGTCTGTGTGGCTTAATATATTTTAATTTCTCTAAAGGTTTTAATTCAATCTCTGCATTCTTTTCTCTCTCTGAGAGACTCAGAGAGGCTTCTATTTTTTGCACTCCAACACTCTTGGTCTAAACCTTTAATGACAGTGGAAACCCACATCAAGAATAGAGAGGGCACTGCTCTTTTGGTGTGTTTTCAAGCTTTCTGTATATTTAGTGCTGTGTCTCTTATCGCTCTGTACGACACAGGAATCTGCTTCGGCGTGAAACGAGAGCTACCGACCTCGTTGCACTTTGCACAGGGTGCCTTTCTCTTTGTAAGATCCCACAGCACTTGGTGAGATATTATATATATCAGATATATCAGGAATGAGGACCTCCCGTGGGCTCAGGAGCCAACCCCTTCCTCCAGCCGAGTGTCCTGCCCCAGTGCAGGCCCTGGGGCACTCAGCAGGGCGGGTGTTTGCTCCCGTGCACACGCAGCAGCTCCCCTGGCCCCAGGTTACCTCTCCCACTCCAGCCAATCTTCAGCTGCTCTCGGCAACTGTGCAGCAATAAAATAGTTCGGTGCAGCAAGTGGGTGGACATTATTCCATGTGAAACTGTGAAGGGAACATAATTACTGTAGGCAGAATATAATTACTCAGAGTGGGAACTGGTTTGAGCTTTACAGGCTAAAGCTTTCCTTTAGAGACAAGTACTGTTGAGATTAAAAAGCATAACCAGCCCGCTCTTTTGTTTTAGACTTCAGATGGAAGATGGTTAGTTCATGAGCTCTGAGCAGCATGATGGGACATTAGTTCATTCATCTGTCCCCTGCATGAGTGCTATTTCATGTTGCACCTTCTTGAACATGTGCAGAGATACTCAGTATTCTCTATAAAGCTTAGCCTTTGAAAGCTCTTCATCCAGCCCCTGCACCCTGTTCTACTACAATTCATCCTCATCTTCTGCTTTCTCTTGCCTACCTCCCAGAAAGCAGGAGTCTTCAGAGATACTTTAAGACCATTATCCCAGGGTTTTCTGTTGTTTTTTAAAACTCACATATTATTTTGTATTACCTTGCTCAACTGGTATGACATATATAATGTCAACATATAAAATATATAAAAGCATATAAAATATACGTTTTACGCTGGTCATTTAATAAGATATGTTATTTCAAAATTAAAATTAAAGTTTTATTTTAGATACATTGATAGGTTCTATAACTCGAGTTTAAAGGTCTAATATATTGTTAATATGGCATATTTTCTTCTGACTGCACTGCACTGAGAGTTGTTTTGATCACAAATACGGAGCCAATTTCCATGTGAAAATTTTATAAGGAATTATTGAAGCTGTGCCCTTGTTTTACGCACAGTGCTGAAGCTTTCAATTACTCTTATATTTGGGTTTTGGTACACCTACTATACACATTTTTAGTATAAGGGATGAAAAAGAATTTCAGGAAAAGACCAAGTTTTCTGCTGCTAAAGTACAGACACAGAATCCACGAAAGCTGGGCTTGATGAAAAAATATGGGCATGCAAAAGACATGTGAAGCCTTTATGTTGGCATTTTGTAATGCTGAGTGACTGATTTCACAATCGTGACATTTCTCTGATGCTGAATTTTTATGAAACTATATATATGTTTGTTTCTGAAAATGTAGTAAAAATTTCGAAGATTAGAAGGTAATCCCCTTGCTCCAAAATCTTGTAGTCTAATTTGAGGCATGATTAAGTACAAGTAACTGACAAGAGGTATTTGGAAACCTAAAAGATAATGGCATTGCCTCTGGGAGAATGATGGTGCCTGATGTGGACTAGGGCTTGCCAATTGCAGTGGGGAACAGATGCACAGAGAGGGAAGGAGAGCACAGTGATAGGATGAACTACAGACCTGCACTTGTGCCTCTGTAATCCCCCTGCAGTGCTCTATTCTCTTTTCCTCTTTTCTTGCTTAAACCAGATGATTTAAGTTCATTTTCATTAGCCAAAGTAGCACAGGAAAGGGATTTTTCTAGTGAGATAATTAATATTCCTTACAATGAAGCAATCTTTACAAGAAATATATTAATTTTCAGTGCAGTTGTCCATTGAACAACAGTTTCCTTGTCAGTACTGATTGGTGTTTCTTTGTACTGTGGGCAAATCAGTGACTTTAGGCCTGGAATCCTGTGTTGGGCAGGATGAAACAAGGAAAAGAGAGAATGTTAAATCATAATTGATATGATTCATGGCAATGTTTTTCCACATCATCATTTAACTGCTGTGACATTCAGTCTGGGAAAAAAATTGTGTGGGTTTTAACACCTGAAGTCATGAACAGAAACGTTGCTTGGTTTGGTTCTTTTTAAAATTTATTTTAGACAAGAGAAAGACCAAGATTGGCAGCACCTGGGAAGAACAATACTTTTCTTAATCACACAAAATATATAACAGAGGAAGAAGCTGTAGAAACATCCTCGGAAAAGGCCAAAAACATGATGGAGGGGACTTTATCAGGAGAAAAGAAAGAAGTTCACTCCTCTGCCTTCCATGTTCCTGATCTCTCTGTTTGGATTTCTAACAAGGGTGTTGAATGACTAAGGCCTGCACATTTCTGCCCATCTGTCTGCTAAAGTACATTAACTCATATTGCATGAGCCACCACACACTCAACAGATGGTAACATCTCCCAATCACATCTAATTTAATTCAGCTTTGGACTGATAACCCAGGGCTCCCATGAAACGTAAAGGGAATCTTTTGTTCATTGAGCCAATTAAAGTACAAAGCCCTTTAATGTTACCAGTCTTCTGGACTGTTAACTGTCATAGATTGTTTCTATGAAATTTTCCTTGTATTTTTTTTTTTTTTTTCAGGAAAAGAAACACACTGAACCACATTACACTGCACTGATGGAGGTTTATAAGTGTCAGTGAGGTTTTATGGTAGATTCAGTTTGGTACCTGGGGCAGTGTTCCCCATGTCTGTGGGCATCAGGTACCTGTTCTGGGATATTTTCATCAGTAATGCCCCCTGTTCCCCTCCACAGCCAGATGCAAGATTCTCAGAAGGTCCTTCTGTGTAAAATGTGCACCAGTCTCCTCAACATGGCTGAGAGCAGAGCAGCTCCAGAAGTGAAACCCAAACTTCAGCCAAACTGCTGTGTCTTGCCAGGTCTAATTTTGGCATCCACACTGACACAGGATACTGTCACTGGCAAATACCTGGCTTATGAACTGACCATAGTCCTTGGGAAAGGTTTATTCAGGCTATATTTCATACAAGAGACACATGTCAAGAAGCTTGTGGCAGGCAAAAGGGCACATTTGTATAGAATAGCACAGTCTGGTATATACCAGGTCTGGTTCCAGGACTGGGTGAATAATGTTTCAGTTTTGGACTCAGTCTCACATGTTGCAAGATATTGGAGATCTGCAAAAGTGATAACTGGAAATGAATTTGATACCCTTGGTAGAAATACAAGAATTTAAGTGAAGATGCCTATGGGTTTTTCTGAGGGAAACAACATATGAGCAAGTCTCTAAGATTAATATCCTTTATGTCTATGATGCACTAAAACCTTAAAGACGAGAAAGCAGCCATTTCTCTTAATTGCCTAAATTTCAGGCTATTTAATCTTAAGGAAAAAGTACTGCACTGCAGTGAGCAATATCATCTTCACATTGTTTCAAGGATCCTTTGGTGAAGTTCTGCGTTGTAGTTATGGGATGAGCACAGAGACCCCTGGAACCTGTGAGAAGTTGTTGCAGCATCATCATTGTTACCCCTGTTCGTCAGTTTGGACCATGGATTTGGTTGTGAATTAAAGTTTGTCTGAGTTTATCATCTGCTTTTACCTCCATGACAACATTTGATATTGAATAGGAGAAAAGATTTGTCTAGACCTATTAGCTGGATTTATATTTTATGAAAATAGCACCCCACTTCAAAATCCCTCCAAGAGCTTTTGCATTAATAACACGCCAAGTATAAAGATCACTCAAATGCCTCAAGTAGCCCTTGATATTAAAAAGCCATATTAGCAGGCTTTTTTATTTATTTTTTTTAATATGTTTCCAGAACTTATGGGCAATCTTAGCATTTCTGGTTTTCTTTAACAGTGAGTTTCAGGGAACCTACTTGAACTCTTGTGGATGCTGCCCTGAGTTCAGACATAGTGTTATTCTGTTTAATGGTAATTTTTGCTCTGTGTGAAGGAGGTCACTGCACTCCTTTTACCTTCATTTTAACAATGCAAAACCCCAAAGAACTGCATTCTTCACATAACTGGATGGAAGCTAATATTTTTCCATTGCTCAAAGGGGTAGAAGATTAGTTGTACAGATTTTTCAATACATTTAAAGTGAACCACAGTTTGATGTACACATGACTTTGCTTACTATCACTCTGACAAATTTAAGGATGATAATGCTCACTATCTGCTATAACATGTGCATGGCAAAAGTAACTTTTTTGTAGTATCTTGCAAACAAAAAAGAAAGAAACTGTATTTGTTTGCTCTTTATAAATATATATATATCTCAAAAGTATTAATGAAGAAATACAATTAAAATACAAAAATTTTTAAGTTTTATCCTATATATAAAGATGTTTAACTGTGATACTGATGCTCCTAGTTGTTTTGTTATTTTTTCCAGATATCCACCATGGGGGTAACAGAAGAAATCTTCTAAATGCCTCAATCCACCATCTTGTGCATGCCTTCAAGTGGTGTAAAAGCACAGAAACCTACTGTGAGTGAGATGTTGTAAGATCAGGCCTTAATATGATTTGGACAGTTTAGTTGAAGTAATTACTTTAATCTCTTTTGATTCTGGTGTTTTTTTCACTTGACTTTTTTCATAATCACCTTGTCTCTGCAGGAATCCTTGCCTCATCAAGCTTTATTTATCTTTTTTTTTTTTCCGGTTCAAATGGGATGAGACAAGTCAGTCTAAAAGAGAAGGAGTGAAATATGTATTCTTAAAAGTATTCTCTCTTTGCCATTTGGTTAAGTATGACATTGTTACAAATACTTAGAGCTCTCAGATGCTTTTATTATTATGTCTTGGAATAGAATATCTTAGCTTTCTTGACCAGTGTTCTATCCCACCCTGATATGCTGAGGTCAATAATTCACTGGAAAATTACTATCGTTTAATGTATGAAGTTTTGGCTAGATGTCATTGATATGGGAATGAGTAGTAGATAATTTTTGTATTGAAAGTCAGGCTACATGATCGCAGTGGTTTCTGTACCAGAGCAGTAAAGAAGATAAAATGCATGTCTCCCTGATGTGGATCTCAGCTGGAGCTGTATTTGGAACATCTTGGATTGTAAGAGATGATTCTATGAAATCGTTGTTATCTTTCATCGCTGATTGTAAGAGATGGTTCAGTGAAATTGAAATTAAAAAAAAACTCTGTTCTGTTCTCTTGAAATTTCAGCACAGCTGAGAGTCCCAGCCTCAGGCCCATGGGTGTTTTGTGAGGCACTGAGTAGACATGCAGTACAAGAGGCCCATTTCCCATTTCTGTGCAGATCTGCTCCCTTCTTCACCTCCATTCATTTCTGCTCCTGGGCCCTAAAGGGGATTGCACATCACACAACAGCTCACCATGTCATTACTTCTCTTATGCCCTTTCCTACATCATGGACAGGTCATTAAAATGTAATTTAAATCAGTTTTGAACAATCAGGGGCAAGTGACAGGGTTTAGGTTATGAGAGAAATGCTTTTCTAGGTTAAATTGAGCAGTAAATAAAATAATTTCACGTGAATGTGAGAGAAGGAGACATCCAGACCTTAACTAAATGAAATGTAAAGCTTGTATAAATTACTGACCAAAACAAATGCTTATTTACTTTCCACTAGACAGCCCCAATTTGATATTTTCTTTACCTAGCTTGGTATGGGTTAGGGCAGAGGGCGAGACCCCCCTATCTCTGAGTGCTTTTGCAGTCTCTGCCCAATTAGTTGTGTCTCTTTCTAGGCCAGACTTCACCACAGTACCCTGGGGAATTTTGGTAGATGTGAGAAGTATCTGTGCTTTGCAAATCATTATGAAACATCCAGGAAGACAGTACTGGCATCCTGGGTCCTGCTTTAATGATTTGGCTGCTGCACCATGTCAGTCCTCTGAACGCAGCCAACAGTGACAAATGACTGCTGATTGCTCAGCTTTTGCTCCCATGTACAAACCTTCCCTGTACCTGAAAATCAGGAAAATAAATTTCCATAAAATAGTAATTTCAATTGGGCTGGAAGAACAATTTGCACTGTAGAACTAATTCTGCAGTTCCTGTTCCTCCTCTGAAATAAATCTTCATCTCTCAAGTGACTTGAACACAAATGCATAAATTTATCTTGTTTAATTTTAAACCTACTGCTTTTGGCTATCTCTTTGGAAAGTATGACTGCACAGATTTTGATGACAGTTGTAGCTTGAGATGGAAGCACACCACAATAAGAAAGAAAAGGTTCATAATAAGGTTAATACAATTCATGCCTTATTTTTAATTTCACTCCTTAAAGAAAAAAAACATGTTTCCTGATGGACTGTTTCTAAATAAAACAGGAAGAAGCAGAATAATTTTTTTTTAATACTTGTTATTAATGGGCCTGCCAAGTGTTGAATCATTTGCAGAATGGAAGGTTAAATACAATAATGTAAAACATCATCTCTAAAATGTTAGGAACAGCAAGATTGAAATTCTGGGTGATGTTTCTGGCTGTAGCTGAAGCTCAGAAGCATTAAGCAACTGCTGAAACTGTTTGACCTCACTAAGCCTGTAAACAGTATGCATTTTATGTTTAAAAATGTCACTTCAACCATTGGCATTAAGAAAGTTTGGCAAGGTGCCTGTAAATGTGAATGTATTGAGTTTGGCCTTTGCCTCCTTGGGAGTCACTGCTACAATTACTTTCAACTAAAAATGAAGCTGAATAGCTAATAGTTTTTGAAATAATTCTTTGTATCACTTGCCCTTTCTGAGCCTCCTGTTTTGAAGATCCTGTTTTAGATGGGTACATCCTTATTGCATTGACTGTCTTCGTACACTATATACATAAATTTTTTAATTAAATACTTTGGTTATTAACAGTGGCCCAAAGTTGCAACCCCAGTGTACCTGGACTAATCCAACAAACCTCCAAGGCTTCTGTGTGAATCTTGTAATTCTTGATGCTTACTGTTGAAACACTCAAAGAGTTGGTATTTCAAACCCTTTTTCCCGTGTAGCTTAGTGCGATGCTTGTGTGCAATGACTGTCCTTTTGCTTAAAAAGGCAGGGACCACCAGAGCAAAAAGAGTAATTTTCTTGAGTTTTCCCTGCATCAAGGTTATTTGAGCCTGAGCTAGAATGGTTTTCACCTATTGTGGATGATCATAAAGGGATATTTCCTGCTACTTGCCAGCACATTTCATGTGCATATTGCATCAGCCTATGTGAACTGGAAGAATGCCTATGTGAAAAAACCCCCCTATAAATAATGTTTCAAAGACACAATTGTGTATTCTTTTATAGGATTGCACAGAAAATTCATTATCTGACTAAAACCCTTTTAAAACCTTCTACTTTCCTTGAATATAGAATTACAGAGGAGCTCCAGGTTCCTGATTTATCTTACACAGAGTGTGCTGGGACAGGCCAGAGCCCTGGGGCACCTGGGCACGTGCAGCATCAGCCCCGTGAGCCCCTGTGCCATTCATGGGCTCTCTCCAGGCGAGGAGCCACCAGCCATGCTCTGACATCCAGCCTCCACAGGAGGAGACAGCACGGTTCTTATTGCCACCACATGGAGACAAACCACTGTTGTTTTATTCAATGGCGAAAAACTCAGGTGTGAGTGAGTTTTGTGACAGCAGGTAAAACACAGCTTCAAAGAGATGGGAAACAACGAATCAAATGATGAGTTAACCCAGTGCAGGAGGGCAGACCTTTGTTGATAGGAAAACAAAACCAGAAAAACCTTAAAACCCCATCCAAGAAATTCTCCAGGAGATGGTTCACTGAACAGCATATAAAAAGATCATAGCACCATCTGGGAAGGATTTTCTCCTTAGACTTTGTGAAAAGATTTCAGATATAACCTACCAGATGAGGCACATTAGGCACTGCAGGAGCAGTTCATGTTTGCTACGGCCTGTGCAGTGTTCAATGGGTAAATAGATAGCTGGGGCCTGGAGTCAGCTTGCATAAAATAGTGGGGCTGCCTTGAGATCAGTGGAGATCAGTCTGTACCAGCAGCTGAGGTTGGTTGTTTATTTCCAAGGCTGTTAAACCTTAAAACCCGTTTAAAAAATTATGTAAAAAGAGGAAATATTTGCATCCCTTTCTCAGCTGATTTTATAAGTATGTTTCAAACTTGCCTTCTGTGTAAAATATTAGTAGCGAAATTACAGACATTGCATGCAAAACTGAAACGTGGGATCTGCCTATCATGGTCTGCAAGGTGATCAAATAATACTGAAATTGAAAAAGACATTGGTGACTTGCAAGTGTTACAAAATGTTGCTTTTCTTTCAAGAGTACAAGTTGATTTCAAAACAGCAAGAGCTTTGCAGGTGGATCCCCACTGTACAAGAGGATTTCCAAAAGGATTGCTATCTAAATTGGAAAATTGGACAGTAGTAGCACAGGCAAGGATGTATGACCCTGGTTATATTCCAGACTGGAATCACTTGGACCTTGCCCCAGTGCCAGTGATTACAGATTGCTTCCCACAGAAGTCATCAGCTCTGTGGCTTGTGCACAGCCTAAGTTTGTAAATGCATCCTGTCCGTGTGCTCTGCCTGCCTGCTTCTTCTGTTTCAAAGGCAAAAATATCAAAGAACAGAATTCTGCACATAATCGCCTCTGTATTTGCTTCCCTGTGACTCAACATTTGTGGCAGGTCTTCTCTGGACTATAGATTTTGGTGCAGACTTGTAGCACTGCTGGAATGCAAGTCCAGGGTCAGAGGAGAGGATGTGACAAAGATCATGTCTATCTGCAGAAGGGAAATAAAAATAAGTGGTTGGTAAAGTGGAAGGCTTTGGGTAACTACAAATTTTGGATTCCAGACAAAGGTAAACCTCCTACCAGTTCCTGGCCCTTAGTGTTTTGGAACATTTATGCCATCATCTGTTCAAAAGATTCTGGTTACATCAGTTTGAATATAGAATTTGCGTGATATGTTCCTTCCATAAAGGTTCTGTATGGTGGAATTCACTCCCTTTCCCAAAGTGCAGTTATTCAGGAATATAACACAACACACACACACAGAGGGAAAAAAGGCTGACACTAATGACCTTACTTTTAGTATGCAAAATGTCCAAATAAATGAAGGCAATGGGGGTGGTGACAGGGAAGATGGGTACTGGGATATTTGACACAGAGGTGACCTGTTTGCTCCTCTGACTGCTGAGGAGCTAATTAAACACAGCATCCCTAGAAATAAAGTGCTTGAGAGAGGGTAAGTAGTCAGTTGCTCTCACTGCATATGTCACTTGGGATTATGATTATACCCATTGCTAAAAGGCAGTTGAATAAGCAAATGTTGTTTTGCAGGAAGTAGGAAAAAATTCCATCTATCGTATTCCACAGCAAGACATGAAATGTATAATTCCAGTAATGAGCACTGGAAGTATGAGCTATGTTTTAAGCCATTAGAGTTATATTTTAATCTTTGCTTCCCCTGTTCTGTTTAAAGAGAAGGAATAATGATTTTATGTAACAAATGCATTTTGTTGCTATAACAGTGTATATCTGGGGCTTTATGCTGAAAACTGTCTCTGCGCTTTAAGGCTTTGGGGCTTTGTTAATTTTGTTCCCAAACTCATCCATCACTGGCCAAGCTACCTCAGCCCCACACCCCAGGCAGTGCAGATCACCCTACTGAGGATCCCTGCAGGGAATGTGTTTAAATCCCAGAAGATTTGATACATTTTTGCTTTTATTTTTCCACTACTCACTTATTGTTTACCCTGGATCTGACTGTACTGCTACTAAAACCCAAAATTTCAAACCTCTGTGCCCATAACTGTGGCTGTAAGGAGTCTGCTGTTGGTGTCACTGCTGGTCAGGCATTGTGCAGTAAACACATGGATTTTGAGGTCACTCTATACTTGTTGCCCTTTTTGTGGGTGGGTGTCCCCTTGTTCCTCTCCCCGGCATGGCCCAGCCCTACTCCGCTCCTCAGGTGAAGTGAATACAAGAAGGAGCTTCTGTACTTTTCTCCCTAATGACATAAGTTGGTCTTTAACAGCAACAAAAAAAACCCCAAAAACAACCCTGTAGTGTGTCCTTCTTCTTTTACATGTTCCTGTTATTGCTGCTGAGACACTGAGCTGGCGTGTGGTTCAGAGCTGTGCTCCACGCTCTACCGGGCACAGGAGAGCTGCCTCCTGCCCCGGGCACAGGCTGAAGCCTGCAGATGCTCCTTTGTAACCCCCCTTGTCTGTTCCCCAAGTGCCCCACTGCATGCACAGTGTTAGGTCCCTGTGCATGAGGCAGGGTGAGCAATGCAGCCTGACTGACCTTACCCTGAGCACACCTGTCCCTCTGATTTTTGGGACTGTGTCCTGGGGTGCCAGGGGAGACAGAATGACATTTAAAAAGCAGCAAAAAATTGGTCCACAGCTGTGGACACATCACATGGAGACTGGAGTTGCCATTCCATGTGAGGGAAGTAATGTTTTCCATGTTTCCCTTGAGCTAACTCATTGGGATGAAATTGAAACCTGTTTCCTCCTTGTAAATACTTTCTGATTCTGCAACTGTTTTCAGCACCCTCCTGGGTCCCCTTCCAACACCTATCTAAATCAAGCAATCTCTTACCTGTTCCCTTTCTTTGGTATTGTTTCTGCTGTGTGGCTGTCCCAGTGCAGCCCCCATGCCTTCCCTGTCTGTTGTCACAGGTGGGCACAGCTCCAAGAGCATCAGTGAAACCCCTCTGAGGTTGAAGGAGAAGTGGGAAAGCAGATCAAGAGGCCTGTGGCAGCCACAGATCTGTTGATTAACTGTTATTCATATATGAGGCACCATGACCTGGGCTTTTCTTTTACCCCTTTTCTTCTTTTGATGAAAAAAGTAGAGAAGAAAAGGCCACTTCTTGACACATCTTTGGGGCAGTTGGTGGCATTCTCACTGTCCAGTTTATGTCAGGGTTAGAGCTGCTACTCAGAAGATTATCCAGAGCACGCTGTGCTGCTGCCATAGGCACCTTCTGCAGTGGATGTTCAGCCAAGCCCATGCCAGACAAACTCCATATGCTAAAATGTTTTTTCCAAAGGCAATTTCATTTTATATTGCATTTAAGTCAGTCTGTGACTGAAGTCTGAGGTCGGCAGTGCCACCTCTTCTTGCGTCAGTCAGTGGAGGGAGCTGATATGTGCACAATTATTAAGAAAGGAATATATTCTTTTGCATTTCTTACAAAGGAGTAGAATCATCATTTATGCCAATAATTATCTTAACTTTTACAGGAATCTTCCTGGACTACTTTTTCACAGACTGTTCTGTTCAATCATTCTCATTTTCACAAATTCACATGAACAGTGGTATGAGTTAATTTGTACTACTGTGCTACATGGAGACACTCAAAAGGTGCTTAATTTCCATTGAAAATATTCATATGCAAATGTTCTTGAAGTGGTTGCAGTTCTGCTGAGGAGGTAGATCCGCCTCCTTTATACCACACAACATATTTCTTTTATATTTAGATTTTTACTCTGAGAAGAAAGCAATGTACTCACTGAAAATTGGTTGAGTACCAAAATGAAGCGCTAGCTTTGGATTGTCAAAATTAGATATTTTAAAATAAGGAATTAATAGCTCCTAGTTTCTGTCTCGTTGGTGTTGGCATGAGGCAGAGATGCTGTCAGGCCTGAGGCTGCAGTCTCTGCCAGTTGTCTCTGCCTTCGTGCTCGCCTGGCCCTGCTCTCTGCGTGTCTTGGTGAGGTGGTGTGTTTCTGTCATGTGTTTCAATGAGGGAAGACATCTCTGCATCATGTGGTTCAGTGCTGCTGGTCCTGTGGCAATGGAGAGGTCTGTTTAGGAGAATAATCCTCCGGCTTTATGAAAAGGAAAAAAAAATCCAATGGTGCTTTTAAATATCTCTGGAGAACAAATTTGGTTTGGGATTTTTTGTTTGTTTTTCTTAAACTACTGTAAATTATAGAAAGATTTTTGTATTTTTGAGTTCACTTTAATGTTTGCAGGATAAATAGAATTCATCAGGAGGCATTGACTTTAAAAAGTATAAATTCTGGTCTGTTGCAAGACTGGAAGTATAATTTTAGTTTTATTTCTTACACTGAACCATTCCTTCTTGGTAGAGGGCTGGCATCTCTGAGTCAGAGTAGAGCTTTGAGCTGCTCCTAAACTGGTGGCAGAACCTGCATGATTTAACACAGTCTGTGATCTTTAAGGGTCTTTTGTTTTCCATCTAGATGTTTTGAGTTAATGTAGTATTTTGTTTTCAGTTTTTTGCATGCATTTAAAACATTTGCTTTTAAACTGAGTAATTTTCAGGGAGAAAAGCATTTCCAAAGTGGCAAAGAGTTAATATTTCTGTTAGAATAGGAAACTCTGAAACTGCCTTTATACTGTAAATGAATGGGCAGACATTCATAAATTTGGACTGAAACCCTTCATCTGATGCGAAAAACCCTTGTCATGGGTCAGGTTTACAAGCTGCTGAAAGACTGAAAATCAGAATGATTGGAAGCAAAGCTATCAATGTAAGGAGATGTGTCAGCTCTTGCAGGGGATGTGATTGCAGATGTTCATAGGAAGAACACTAAATCCTTGTCCTGACATGAATTTTTATAAACCTTTCTGCAAGCAAGATGAAACAAATAACTTAATACACTTGTTTCAGTATTCGTCCCATTTGGCACAGCTAAAAGTAGTGATTAGGTATTATAATACATCATAGCATTGGATTTTGTGGGTAGTAGAATAACTTTCCCATCCTGTGGAATATGAGCTCTGAGAAGTTTTCCTGTTCAACAACAAAATAACACTGTAGCCACTCATAGTCAGAGTGCCTTTTCTTTGTGTTTTGTTTGTTTTGAATTGCAATATTGATGGGGAGCATAGAAACAGCAGCAAAACCACCCAGCAGCTGGGGGTCATAGAGTTGGGACACTCAATGTTCAGATTTTAAATTCCTACTCTGAATCATGAACAACACGGGGATTTTGGAGTATGCCAGGTATTTGGAATGGTTGGAAAGGTTTGCTTCAAAGTGCGATTTTAAATTTTTTTTAATTTTTTTTTTAATTTTTGAAATCCTTATGGTCTGTCTGGACAGGATGCTACTCTTTGTGAGACAAACAGCCCATATTTGTGGGTTATGTACTTGCAGCATGTATGTGTCCATCCATAATGAATGCCTGCAGTAGGACACATACACAAAATAATCAGAATATAGAACATTTTACTGTAAATACTGTGATGATTCCATGTACAAATAATTCTTTAAGCTCTGCATCAGACACTCTCTGGGCAGAACATGTTTACCACGATGCCTTGTGCCCTCCCAGTGTAGCTGTGAATCACAGTCCGAAGAGAGGTACTGGAAACAGAGTTGCACTCAGAGCTGTTGTCCTTGCTCTGATTTAAGGAGGTCTAATTAATCAGATTGGATCTTTTGGACAACCATAAAACTCTGTTTTGCTGCCATGAAATGTTAGACCCAGTTGCTGCTGCCATGAGTTTTTAGTTCAGCTGAGAACAAAGATTAGAAACTACACCAGGAGCAGTCTGAGAATGGGATGTAGGAGTAGGAAAGAGCAATACTGGAGCAGCAATAAGGGAAAAAAATCCAGCATGCAGGAGCAGTTCTTCTGTTTATAGTGGAAGGATTATAGAAAATAAGGCATAGGTGCTGCATGACTAGAGATCAATATGAATTCCATCTCCTTACAGGCATATTGATCTTGGGCACGTACATCACTCGTAATCTCCCTGCTGTAACTGGCAAACCAAAGTGTAAAAAACGAGGATGGCAGGGCTGAGCTAGGAGATTAAAGAAGAAAAATGTTAAGATGTGTATACTTTTGATCCTTGGGATGTGAAAAGCACAAGGTCATCTGCTGTTGTGACTAGGTTGATTATAAAATCTAAGTGACTTATTGATTTCATATACCTACTCTGTAAAATATTTTGGTTTATATGATGTAATCTTCCTTTCCATTAACCTGAACCGAGTCACTTTATAAGCATCTTGAATTTAGCATATCAGTCAAAGATTGATTGTGCCTAGGAACTGTGTCTAGGTTTGGGAGGACCCTGTTTATCGGTTTTTCAGAGGATTTAGAGCTGAGCAAGAAAAAAATTGTAGGCATATCTGTGAATTGGTAAGTGGCTTTTTCTCTGTTGTTTGGTTGTTTGGGTTTGTTTTTTTTTTTGTTTGCTTTTGTTTGTTTGCAGACATTCAGTAAAGAGCAAAGGTCTGACATTCCTTTTGTTCTTTCCACTTCAAAGAAGTCTGTAATACCAGTAGGAAGAATTGACCTTGTTTATATCAATGCCATTCCATGAATGAAACTAAATGATATCTCTGACCTTTGAGCTGGTTCTGACTAATTGTGCAGTTGCATGGATGAATATAGGCAGGCAAGTCCTTGTGATGCAAACACAAGTACTTTCGTAGAAAGTAGGGAGATTAATTTTAAAGAATTTTAAACCCTTTCTTTTCCAGATTAAGCAAACCTTGCTCCAAAAACAACTTTTCAAGACAAACCCCAGGGATGTTCACTGACTGTGTTAAGAGTGTACAGGTAAAAACTAGAGATGTGCTGTTGGGTGGAGGGTCTAGTGCAGGACTTGAGCAGCCTGATTTATTTGTGTACTCAGAGTTACTCTATTGCCCCCATTTCACAGAAAGGAGTCAGATGATGGGTTTATGTCAGTGTGAGATTTAAAAAGGATGTATCAGAGATGTATGCAATGACTGACACATGGATGGTATTCAGAAAATCACTCTGAGTAAGAAGTTTAGTGGTATTTCATGTTGATGAGGAGTCATGTACGAGATTCCCATTAAGCAGCGAGAGCATAGCCGTGGTTCCTTCCCCCTCCCTCTGTATTTCCTTTGTGATATCTATACTTTCTGGAAAGATTGTATTTTTGTGCCTCCTGGGAGGCGGGGCACAGGTGAAGAAGGCAATGAGAGCCAGGCTGATCTGCTACTCTTGGGTGTCTGGTGCCCTTGCACACCTGTTGAGCTATTCCTGTGTTTGTGTTCTAAATTGTCAAAGAAAGGGCTTTTATGATTGATTATATTTCTCTCTCCACTGAGAGAGAAATCCTGATATCCTGAGCATGAAGTCTGGCAGCTTTTCAGGACTTCTGCCTGGACCATGGCAGCAGCTGCCCTAAGTCTTGAGTCTTGTACAAACTGCTGCTCTTTCACAGGCTCTGAAAGCTCCATGTGAGTGATTCACTGAAAAAGGCTGTTTAATGATTCTGCCAAGTGCAAAAGGGAAGTTGAGAAAACAGAGAGAAATGGGAGATGTCAGCAAGTATAACTCTCCCCTCACTTCTGCGATGTTTTTTTTCTGACTCTGTGGAGATGAAGATGTCTTTTGTTCATGTCTCAGCATTTATTCCCAAGCCAGTGTCTAAGGAGATTACTGAAGTAACTCTTGAGTGCCAGTTCATCCACAGCAGTTGTGTACCTTAACTCTCTCAAACCAGCACTCACTATAGTCAGTATTTATTCTTTTACCTTTGTAAAACAGCATTTAAACATAAATTCTTAGGTACCTAGGTTAAGCTTCTGACTTCTGTTGCTGTTATACAGATCTCATTGTACTGCCATTGCTCATGCTGCAGCATGACACTTCGCTGGTAACTGATGTTTAGCATTGAGATTATGTTGACTTTTGGGGATGGGGAGAAGGACATTTAGTTTTTGTACATAGAGATATTTGGGATTGAAATCTTCATGTCTGACACAGATCACAAGGGACTATCAGCGTGTTTTACTGCAAATTAATCTTTCCAAGCTATGCTGAAATGAAATATTTTTAAGTGAACTTTAAAATGCATTGTCATCTGCTGTTCTGTGGGAGCCCTAGACAAGTATCTCACTACCTGAAAGTTGTCACTGTATGAGTGGGGGGATCAGAGACATGGCATTACCCTTGCTTTGATTTATCATGATTAAGGACATAGCTAAATTAATTTGCAGTGCTTTACTGCATGTATGGCTGTACAAAAGACAGAGATGTTCAGATGGATGGGTGAAACTAATACTTCACTTCTATATCAAGCCCTCCACACAATCTATTGATTAATGAGTAATATGCTACATGCAAAAAAACGCATTCAAAACATGACTTATTTTGCAGTGAATGAATTTCTTGGAAAATTCATAGGGGGCATTTCAACTGCTTCTGGCCCGAGCAGTACTTCCTAAAATATTTGAAAATGTTAGGCTGGCACACTTGTACACAACTGAAGCAAATAAATACCCATCAGTGAAACAACGTGCCACCTAACCTGAGAGGAGTCCATTTTTTGGATGGTTGGAATTTTTGAATTCTTTCTGTAGAGGCAGTTGCAGCAGGAAGGATGATTAACTTTAATAGACATAGTTTTGGGAGAAACTTTTTTTCTCTTCCTTGTTGACAACCCTGTAATCAGAATGATGCCATTCATGTGAACAGAAGAAGCAGGAAGCGTTTCCTAATTGGCTTATAGGCAACTGGAGGAGAAAACAATTAAACACAGTCAAGTGTAATAACAGCCATCCATCAAAATAAATGATTCTGCAAGTCTGAGAACTCTGGGTGTCCTGTTAGCTCCTTATTTGAATTTAAACAAGGGCCATGGAGGCCAGCTCTCTCAAGGCAGAGACTACTCTTGACACTCCTTATAAAGATGACAGTGAGCTCCAGACTTTAACTCAGACTGTGAGCAGACAAAAGCCCAGGGGGCCCTCTTTTGGAGTCCCTAGTTGGAGGCATCAGTTTGAGCTGTTATTTTGTTATTCAGTTGCACAGAGAACAATTTATTGTCAGGATCTGAGTGGCTGAGGCTCTGCAGTGGGAAGCCAGGAGCTGAGCCCTTAAGGAAACCTGTTGAGACTGTGAGTGTGGGGTGGCCTCAGACCCAGCCTGGGTGGTGCAAGGGTGTGTGCCAGTGGCTCCTGGATGCCTGCACAGGGAAGTTCCTCAAGAATGGGGCTGAAGGAGGCAATGGGTCTTAGGGATCCCCAGGAGCAGCACGAGGCAATGCTGTGGTGTGCTGCACCGGAAAATATAGGGAGGCAGAAGAGATGGGGCTGATGGAGCAGCATGGAAAGTGAGGAGGGGACAGAGGAGAGAGCCTGGGATGTGGCAGGAACTTTGCCTGGGTTAAGGGAACAAATCCTACCTTTGGAGCAAATCTGATCCCTGTGCCTCTCTTAAGTAATTGGTGCAAGGACAGGAATCTTCCTGGTTGTTAGCAGCAAACTGATTCCTAGTTCCTGAAACATGTGCTTCCCACTGGGAAGCTAACTTATTAGAATGCAGCAAAATGAGGTCAGTTGCTCAAAAACTGAGCAAGGAGATTTGCTTGTTGGTTTGCTTTGGTATTTGTCAATAAAATTAAAACATCTTTCAGAACTAGACAGAATCAAAGTATATTAACTTAATTGGGATATTATGTAGATTAATAAAGTTTAATGCTTGAAGGTTGTGAGTATACTTGGAGTTTATTATGACTGTTAATCAGAATTAAAAAGCTCTGAGGAAATTTCAAAGCTATAAGGACTTTTCTACTCATATAAGCCCTTTGGTATTAACTTACTGCCAATATAACAGCTTGTCATAAAAATATAAATGAGGAATGTATTGGTACTGCAATATCCTTTTAACATTAATTTCTTATATGTTTTTGCTGGGAGAGTCTGATTTGCACACTGACTATGCCAGCAGTAGAATGCTTTCATGGTTATATGGGGTTGCTTTCTGAGATCCCAAAGTTGTCCCTGGGTGTCCCAGAGCACAGAGAACAGGTCTTTGGGATTGTTGCTTTGGTGTATTTTCCTTCTTAATTCACAACATATTTTTTAGAAGATTCAGATAGACTGTGACAGTTTTGAGTTTGGCACAGGTGTAAGTTGTGGCCTGATGGTTAAAACTGCGGCTCGGTTATGGGATAAGAAAATGTTCTTGCAAGGCTATAGGGAAGATGTTTGTTTTTTTTTTTTTAAATCTGCTACGTGGAGTATCAGGTTTTGTGGTATTGAGAAGTTCTGTTCATGTTTAAATGCAAGATAAAGGAAATATTTTGCTTTGCTCTTTGAATATCCTGTTAGAAACCCATATTGAGGGCACAGGCATCAAAAGCAGCTTTAGAAGTTTTGATCATAAATATTTCAAAATATCCAAACTTTTTCAATTCATTCTTTGATCTCCTAGCTTATAAATTGCAGGATCAACTTTATTTGTGACTAATTCCACAAAACTTGGTGGAATTTTGCCCAAAGATAAATTATCCCAGGCTGTTGAATTACATGATTTCTGAACAGAGGTGCTTTCTTAGCAAACCTATAAACTCTGTTAAAAGCAGTGCAGAAGTAAGGGATCCTTGTTGTTTTGTGCTGAAAGTGCAAAAGTAATCTCTGGAGTTCCTCATCTCTTGCCAGTTTTGTTCTTACTTTGTGTACAGTAAATTTCATAAAATATTAACCTATAGTAAATATTTAATACATAATTTATTTGTATTATATAAGTTCACTCACCAATATATGAAGTGCTGAATAGATAGTTATATAAATATTTTAAAGTGACGAATATATAAATATTTAAATGGCCAATATAAATATTTTAAATGTAGGAACAAGGGCCACATGCTCCCTTTTTTCCCTCAGAGCTGAGTAGGTATAATTGCTAACAGCACTTTACTCTCCAATTCTGAAGCAAAAGCCTCAGACAAAGAAATGTGTGTTTTCATTTCTATCAGTAAATTTTGGACTAGGTTGGTAAATATAGAAAATTTCATTATTTCATAAGGACAATAATTTTATTATGGTTTTATGCATTAAATAGAATTAAGAGAATATTACAAAGAGACAGATCAAGTATTAGCTTAAACTGAAAATTAAAAAAATTATTATAAATGAATTGGGTTTCATAGAATTTTAAGGATAATACAAATGAGAAAAGTTGGGTGAGGGAGTCAATTTTTGACTAATAGGAAGTGAGAGAAAAGCTCTTGGAAAGTTTTGGGATTTGTTTTGTTTTTTTTTTTTTTTTTTTTTTTTTAATTATTTTTTTTTAACACCTTCTAGCATAAGAACAGGAGAAATGGATGTCCATATCAATCCTCCAGCTTTTATTTTTCTATGCAAATAACACTGCAGGCTATTGGGGAAGGTAACATTATAAATTACAAAATTTACAAGGAGACATTAAATGCTGTATTTGCCAAACTAATTTAAAAATTAGTACATGTAAAGGGATAGTGCACTTAAAAAGAAATTGGATGAATTTCTTTTGGTCAACCTGATGTTGTTTGATATTTTATGTTCCTACATGAAACTTGTCCCAACAAGGAGAAGCCCAGCAGATATCCTAGGACACTCTAGAGTATGAACAATTTAGCAGTTGCACCTAAGATAGTCATGTTATGTACAGAGGAGGAAGTGATTAATGCATTTGTGAATGAGACAGGACAGCTCATCCATCATTTCCTGGAGGAAACAACAAATGCACTGTAGAGAACTTCAGAAACTTGCTCAACAATATAGTTGTTTATAACCATTGGAGGCTGTATTATTTTTATTTCCTTTTTTCCCCCCCATTTTAATGCAAGTTTCTTTTTCAAATAGTGTGATACAGAAAGAATCAAGTCATTATTTGTTTGGGACTAATTAAAGCCTCAATTATATAAGCTGTCAAGCAGTTGAAAATTAGGAAGTTTCTGCTTGACTTCTTTAAAGATATCTCTTATTAACAAGTCTAAAATGCCTGTGCACTGTCCAAGAACAAAACCAATCAGCTCTGAATAACATATTATTTCTGTATTAATTAAGCTTAATCATCCAGCTAAAAAAACCCACACAGATGCTAAAGTTTATCATCAGATCAGCCGACATTTGTTCTCTCTTGTGGCATGAAAAACTTATTAAATACATGATGCTGAGCTGTGCTTTCTTTTGTTTAAGCAGAAGCAAAACCACACAGAAAGTCAAACTTTCCTACTTCGAACTGCACTAGACAGCTTTTGTGAAAATCCCGGCGTCTGCAGAATGAAAACTTCGTGTGACAACTGATTGCAAAATAGGAATGGCCTGTTTAGCAAAGAAGACGCTTCTGTCAGACCTGTGCTGGTCCTCTGGTTACTTTCCTGGTGCAAATGAGTGGTGGAGTGTGTTGGGAGGGGAGTGCTGCTGTGGGATGGGGAGAGCTGTGGGGTCAGGGAGGGCTTGTGCAGCCAGACAATGTCAGTCATCTGCCAGGAGGGCAGTCTGGACTGCCAGCTGCAGGCAAGGGTTTGCCACGTTTGATGTCTTCCTCGGTGGTAAAAGGATTAGGGGAACTTACTTCAGGTCAAACTAAGCAATAAATGAACCCGTGCGTTGAAACACCTGCAGAGCAGTTTGGCTGGATCCTCCTGCAGAGTGCTGCGTGCTGGTGAATTGCACAGAGGAGGAACTCAAATGCCAAAATCTCTTCCCTGCACCTCAGAATCAACAACTGCCAGGTTTTAAGCAGCCAAATCCCAGACTACAGCCTAATTGGCTCAGGATCAAGACAGGTACACCTAAAGGTAATCATGAGTTGGTTTCAAGCACACGTGATGGGGGTGCACAAAGGGCATATAGACCAGACAAGAATGTTATTGTTGTCTAACTTCATGTGGACACTTTGTGATGGACTGGAGATGTCGGGATTATTTTTTTTTTTAATATTCCAGAGTAGAATTAAAAAGGGAGAATAATTATTTTACCTCCTGAAATGCAGCATGATTGAGTCAAGCTGAATCAAACTTACTGCACAAATTAACACTCTTCTGTTTGCAAATAATAACAAGTCATGTACTAAATGCTTGAATGTGAATAGTGGAAATTACCTGCTTACTGCACTAGTAAATAATGATTGTTCAAAATAGCTCATTGCAAGCATTCAGAAATTAAAGAATGATTGCTTAATTTTGGTGAAAGACATTCCCAGATGCCTTAGTTTTCTCTCTATTATCTGTAAGAGTTATATGATATAATAGTAACAATTTCAGGAGCTTCTCTTGGAAACATAAATTTATAATGGATGGGAATTTGAGTGAAGTTTACATATTAACAGTGTATTCTGCAGTGTTGGTTGAATTTTCTGTCTCTATTGTGCTTGAACTCCTTTCAATCAAAGGCATGATAGAAATACCTTTATCTTCCTAGATCCTGTACTTTTTAGTTGATATTGTTTGATTATGCAGATGTTAATTCTATGGTAAAGCCAACTGGGCTGGCACAGGTTGTTACTCTACTGTGCAGGAAAGTAAAGAATATAATCTACTTGTTGAGGACCAAAGGAAGTAAGATAAGGAAGATAATAGATGTTGATATAATTCATCAGATCTGGAGAGATGCCTTTTAATTACAGCTTGCTTGATTGGAATTTGTCAAAGCTGATTACATTTCTCCTCATGAGAATTAGTATTCTTTTGAAGTTAAATGACTGCACCTTCACATTTTGAACTTGCTCCAATGGTGGCAGACCCCACAAAGGAAATTTAACAGGTCTCAACTCAGTGAGATGGTGTCAAGTACAGGTTGTGCAGTAGCCTTCCTGGGGATTATGCAGCTGCTTAAACTTTAAAACATGCCTTAATATCAAATTGAGCCCACGTAGAACTAGGCTTCAAATTAGCCTGAGAGCGAATCAGTGGAAAAAACTGCTTTCCTTAGCCAGGGAAGTATTTGAAGTTCAAATAGACACAGTCTCACAAGAGCTTCACAAGTATTTCTTGTGTTACTATTAAAACTACCAAGATCTGTCTTTTGATTGAAGATACGCTTTTAAAATCTGGATTCCACACATGGTTTAATCACTTAGCATAATTGTAAAGTGGGTACTCAGAGGCACACATTACAAGGACATACTCATATTTGGGAATGTTTGTGAGACCTTGTTTGTATTGGCAGAGATAGAGTTTAGTACTGTTTAAGTTCCTACAAGATAAACAAAAACACTTTCTCTTTGTCCTCTAGTGAAAGACCAGATAGCTGAGCAGCATGAAATACCAGTGAAATCTGCACCCTTAATGCAGACTTAGAAATACTTTAAATTGAAAAAGAAGTTAAATTGAAAAGAAGTTAAGTAAAAAATGAGGGAGCCTCTTTGCTGCAGTGGAACTCCCTGTTTCTTAGCCAGTGCAAAATATCTGTCAAATAACATACCCCAGTCAAATTACTGTCAATGTTAGATTGCTGCTTTACAGAGGCATTGTTAGATTGCTGCTCTAGAGAGGCTTATGTTCTTAGGTTTGAGTTCTTATTGTTTAGAAAAAATGGCATTTCAGAAGTCCAATTTATTACCAAGTGCTTCAGGGTCCTTTGGGAACAGGCCTTTGTTGTACCAAAGTACTCTATCTATGTGCTTTAGGGAGAGGTGTTGTGATGTTGATAGTAAGGCAATTAAAACTGCTTGAGGGAATCAAACCACAGAAAAATCAAGCTCCCTTGGAAACAGCTAGTTGAGATAACTTCCAATTTCTCTTTAGCCCCTTCCTGCATGAACTGGTTATTCTTCCACTTCAGGAACAATTAACAATAAATTTTTGCAGCAAAATGAAAAGGTGAAGAGAACACCACCCGTAATCAGATCTACCACCGTGGAGCTTCAGCAAAGCAGAGCAGTGCATCAGATGAGTGATACTGTGCCAGTGCTGCAAACATGTCTCTGGACTTCTCACAGATCATGAAGCACTGCCAGCATTTCTGAAGTGGAAGCAATTTGTAAACAGTGTGTAAAAGGGAGAGCAACAAGCCTTTGTTAATAAATCTATGAAGCATTTTGGTGAATTTCTATTTTATGTACTCGGCTTAAAGGGAGGGGGTGAAGTTACATTTTTAAAAATATATTTCTCTGATAAGGAAATAAGAAAGACAAGTTATTCCATTCAGGAATGCCTGTTCAAGTTGCTTCTTGCAACTCCTGCATAAGGACTGATTTCTGAAAGCTCTTGGGAGAATAAAGGCTATCAGCAAAGGCTGAGTTCCTCCCAAAAAAACCTTTTTCTCAGCAAAAGAGAACCAGTCAGTTGCACAAATGCCTTCTGGCTTTTTCTGATGCCTGATGTATCTCTGAATGTCTATTATTAACACATGAGAGACCTGAAGAAAGTTCACTGGAATGGGTAAGAATGGAAGGAAGAATCCAGGTGAGGCAGGACACAATGCCTCCTTTGGCCACTATTTGCATGTTCTCCTCTCTAGTGTATTGCAGTTCATTCAGATTTTGCTTCCAGATGAACTGAAGGCTGATACCATGTGCTGTGGCTCAAGGCAAATGAGAAATGCATACTCTTCCTGTAGTTTCATGAGAGTGACTGGACCTGATTGCAGTACAGAAGGAGAGGAGGGAGGGAATTCATCAGCTTCACGGGGCATCCTTAGAGGGAATGTGATATCTATTTGTGTTAAAAGAACAGTTCTGTTCTGCTCCTAAATCCACAAGGGATTTTTGTCACTCCTGTGCTGTGGAGAAAGCAGGATGCAATAGTGCAGTGCAAGGGGAGTAGAACTGTACTGGCTTAGTCTAACATGCATCTTCTGCCAATATGAACACTGGGATAATTACGAGTCCCTTTAGGGTCATATTAATCCTGGAATTGCAGCTGCTTGTATTAATATTGATTTTAGTTAGCTCCCTTTGCTTTGTAGAGATAGACACAGAAAGAAAACATTTTAATGTCAGCAGCAAAAGATAAAACATTCTTATTGATCATGGGACAGACCAAGCAGTTTCTGCTAGAACAGGGAAGACTTGAAGTGCAAGGATGCTC
>WAAG01041373.1:0-22697 GCA_013390105.1 Tichodroma muraria
TGCTGGTGCTAGATTTTTAAACTACTTAATGGTACTACTTAGATGGTGAAACACTAAAAATCTAAAGTTTGTGATACAGTACAATATAATTAGTATTTTTCACCTTAATTGGAAGAATGCAGCATTAATTATACATTAGACCGTTGAAAATACTGGTATCTACAGTTACTAAAAACAAAAAATGTGGCATAGACAGTCTGCTGATATGTAATACTCAGTCTGTCTATTGTATTGTGACATAGCACATAACTGTATTGCAGATTTAAGTTTTTTTTTCATTATAGATTTATATCAAATACTGAATATTGTCTCTTTAGATCCTTAGTGATTTCTTTTGTAGAAGAGTGATTTGGTTGGATTCAGTACACTTTACAAAGAAGTGCACTATGCTCTTTTCAGTTTATACATAACTTTTTCTTACAATTCCTTTCTATATTGCTAACAAAAAAAACTTCTATGAAAATGCCTTAGTCTTTGAATCTGTTTGTTTATTTACCAGTGGAGGCACTCAAGCCCAGTGTATTTTACTAATTTACGGAGCTCTTCCATATGTATGACAAAATAATTCCTTTTCAGTATAGAATGTAATTTTAAAATGTGTAGATAATGCCATCTATTTGGGCTATCACTGCAGTGTAATTTGTGCAGAGTGGTGTCCTGCTGCAGAGGGGCACTGACAGGAAAGCTCCAACTGTGGTGCTTGCAGCAGTAGTTTCCAAACTTTGGTCAGATGTGGGATCATGAAGGGGTATTGCCCTTTAAAGTGCTTTCAATTGAATGTTGGATTATACAAATACTGTGAGGCTAATTAATGCTGATCCAAGAAAAATCTTGTCGGGTAAGAGATTCCTTTGGTGTCGATCAGTTCTGATTCCTGGAATCCCAGCTGGGGATTTACAGTATGAAAAGGCAGTAAAACAAGCACAGAAGGATGAGATGACAATTTCATGTGTACAAATGATATGACAACTAGATTATAATAATATTTTATTGAATAAGTACGTTACAAATTTCTAATACAGCTTTTTGAACAAAATGCAAATGGTTGTGGAAATACAGGCAGCCAGGCACAAGAGCTTTACAGAGCTGTCACCATGCATGGATGTAAGATAGAGGAATCCAAGTATTTCATTCTAGAAGGAGGAAGATTAATGAAGACAAGAGTGAGAGTGCTGATAATGATAGTGCTGCAACAGTGAAATATTTATTAACAGTTCTCTTTTTTCCTGCTCTAATGTCTTCATTATATTTTGTGGATGATTTTTTGATTCAGTTGGATCTTTTACAAATTGATCAAGCGACAGAAATATGAAATCCAATTATGTTCAACTGCATTATATACCAAGAGTTCTTTCTAGACTATGTTATTATTATTCTCGAATTATTCTCATGCTCAGATATTGTACTATGTTATTACTGTCTTTGTGTGTGTAAAGGTAATGCACAACTGAAAACTGCCACAAGCTTCATTGGATTCATGTCTTCTTTCTTAAACGATTTGTTATAGATATGGGAAACTGCTTCTTGAAATTGCAGTTTTAAATTAAGCCAGAATGCAAGTTCTTCCAGACTAAATGCATGTCATGCAATAAACCACTCACTAATTTTTTTGGTAGCAGCTGGTTTTATCTAATCTGTCTCTTCTAAATGTGTTTATCATACTTACTTAGCTAACCCGGTGAATATCATGTAAATTTAAAAACCAAAACCAAAAGGTGAATGCAGAAAGACAAATTATAATAATGTAGTCCAAAGACTTGGCTCTTTTTTTCTTTTTTTTCCTATGTTTTACTGACCAGTGACAGATTTCAGATTATTCTTGACTGTGATGTTTGTTGATGAAAAATAGTTTTGCACTAAAGGGCTGAAGGCCTCTGAAGCTAATGGGTGTTATCTGGGAACATCTGCACATAAACCTAGGTTGCCATGCCTTCTCTCCTTGTGCAGACTCTAAAATATGGAGAGGTAATGCATTTCCTTGGCTTACCATTTTCTCATGGGATCCACGAACTGCCACAGTTTGTGGATCCCATGAGAAAATGGTATGCCCATGAGAAAAGCCAGGTGTTCCGAAGGCTAATGACTGTGGTAGCAGCCAGCGGCCAACTGAATCACATTTGACAAGTTACAACTTCCCTCAGTATTGCAGACAAGTGAGAGTTTCACATGGGTTTTCAAGGAATTTGAGGAATGAGAAAGGAGCTCATTCCTTGCTTTCTGTTCTTTCACAGGAAATTGTTTCTTATGGCTTCCGGTAAAGGACTCTTGCCAACTCCCTGATGCCATCCTGGAGATCTTGAGTGGTGAATTTAAATATGCAGAATTGAAGATTACTAGTTAACGGAGTTTTCATTTTTCCTGCAGTAATAGGATAATAGCGTTTGTGTAATTGAAATTATGAAGAAGAGTGGCATTAGCATACTTCCACTTGGACATATTTTGTCTGCTCTGGTAAGAGAGGCCGTAAAGCAATAGATACAGCCCATTCAGATGCCTAACTTTTTTCATTTTAATGTCCTGCTCAGTTCCAGGGTTTTTTAGTCAATATTCACCCAAATGCAGCTTTTAGTACAAAAAACTTGCCTGAAATATACAGAACTAGTTATTCAATATGATATTTGAGGAACATTTTTTGCTGTTTGCATCTTATACTTCGTGAAGCTCTGCAAAATTTTATCTAACTATCCATAACTGAATCAAGAAATGAAATGGTGTTTTAATGAAGAATTTATGTCAGCATTTTTTTGATGACTGGAGAGATGTAATGATACAATTTTGGGAAACCATACTGATTAACATGAAAAGGACGCCAAGGTCTTAAAAAAGCAAACAACAAACCCACACAGTCCACTCAGGAATATCCATTAATAAAAAATTTGATAACTTAGACTATATTTTGGCAATTCTTAGATAAATATCCCTATCAAATTATTTATTATCATTGATTAATACCTTAAAATTTAAAAGTTTCACATTTTTCTCATTATTGAGTTCTTGAAGGCAATTTTTATAGCTTTTTACTCAGTTTTCTAATTTTAATTTTTTTAACACATAACAGCATAAATTAATGGAGTTTTAGGCTTTACCTGTTCTATGCAGAGACACTATGTAATTATCAGCTGTCATTCATATTAAAGATTTCTTATAATATATTGCATTGGATTGCAATGCTGAGTTGGGCAATCATTTTAACTTGCTTCTTTACAAAGAGTCTTCTTGATTCTGCTGTACATATTCTTTGAAATATAATTCTTCATATTCATTACCAAAAATCATGCTATTAAATTATAACTCCCCAATGAAGGTTTTTCTTCATTAATCATTCAACTGAGTTTTGTTTCTTACAAGACATTTTGGTAGCCTTTATTTTTAACCAAAATATTAGCCATGTGTGCCAATTTTGAGTCCATTGATCTAATTATCCTTTAGTTCACCTTCCTCTTTCCTTTGTTTTCTCTTGGTGACTGTTGCTGTCAAACAAGTGAAGCCTGTGTAAAAATTTAACTTGTTAGAGAAGTTACTTCAGTAAGGGCAGTAAAGTGCCTTTACAAGACTTTTGTGGCTGTGGTGTGGCTAGTAGTGCTTACTCTCATGGATACTCTGGTGCATGTACTTGTGTCCAGCTGCTTGCCCGGTCCTGTGGAAGGAGTGGAACCCAAGGAATGCTGGGAGACGCTTAGAAAGGGAGAACATGGTGAACTGAGGATATAAAAAAAGGCTTTTTTTGAAGATATTGGATGGAAGTCGTTGTAAAACCAAGCAAGATCAGTTTTGCTGCTTATGGAACCACTTGATTCACCTGGTCACTGAAGATTTTTCAAATTTATCATGTATAGAATAAATAACTTGCATCATGCACTTTATCAAACTGACTAGTGAATTTCTCCAAGAAATAAAGGTCATTTTGACAAGTTGGTTTTCCTTTAACTTTGGTGACTGTTTCCAATGTGTTAATCTCAGAGAACGATGATTATTTCACTTGTATATAATAGCTGCTAATCTGTAGTTACCTGGTATGTCCTATTTGCTTATCTAAGGGTGACAGTGTGCTTTCAATAGTCACTTGGAATTTTCCTGCTATTCCATGATTTGTTAATTAACATCAGTGGCTTGAGGTGTCATGAGTTGCACTCTATTGCTATCTGATGGCAACTGTCATAATTTTAAAAGCCTGTCTTCATTCTGGTTTTATTTTACTTTCTCAGATTTTTGCAATTTATGAAGTCTGATTTTTGCTGATTTCTAATGACTTTCCTATCTTTCAGAATTTTTATTTTTTCTATCTTTAATGGCTACTTTGCCAAGATATGTTTTAATCTTACTTTCTTGCTTATGCTGTTCTTTCTCAGTTCTTTTGATTTCTTGACCTCTCACATTTGTGTTTATTAGGTTGGTGATCTGTCATTTATTTGCATTTTGTCATCAATGTTCCTTTCAGCATTCTTCCCCTTTTCATTTATTCTCTCTGTTAGACCTTAGCTTTGTGAACAGTCCATCAAGGGGTGCAAAATTACAGAACAGGTGCTCTGAACACTCTAAAGTATTTTACAGCCAATTAATTCACCCATGTATTTTTAGAGGGTATATTCTCTAGAATAAAGCTTGTTCTTCAATAATTACAGTTTGCTTCTAAGGTTTGCTCATTTTTGTCTGTCCTTATCCTTTCAGTACTGGTAAGACTGACAAACTTCTAAACGATTCCTATTGACACACACCACATTTCCATCCCTGGCTGGAGGTGTGGTTGTTCCTGCTCTCCATGTGCCCCTGCCACTTCCCACAGTCTGCTGGGGCTTGTCATGGTCCAAAAACCCACTTGAGATCCTGCAGGCAGAGCGAGGTGGAGGTCTCCACATATGGCACACCCGGCTAGGCACTGGTGGCATGTGCTAAGCTGTTGATTTCAGGAGTAGAATTGGATTTCAGTAGTGCTCTTGTTAAGTCCTGGATACATACTAAAGTGGTTTTCTGAGTTCAGTCTTGAACAAGTTCTGAGTCGCTGACAGGTCATCTATTTTGTTAGATCACCTATTTTTTTACAGGTAGCCTTATTTTCCCATTTGATATAAATGCATTTAAATTGTTGTATTTTTTAGGACAGTGGCAGCTCTTCATTCTAGCCATTATGTGTATCCCCATAAGAGCTGAAATAATTAGGGTGATTTTACAAATTTGCCTATGTGTGAGTATGGAAAGCTTTCTACTTGACTGTAAAACCTGACCTTACTATGGTTAGTGTTATTTAAAATTTATGATGCTCACTTTGTTTTTAAATTAATCCCCTAAAATGGTTCAAAATACATTTGTTGACACACACTCAATCTGGCCTCCCATCTGACCCACCCCAGTAAGCTACTGTTATGTTATAATTAAGTACTGAAATAAATCCATGAGACTGCTTTACAAAATTCAGATATTCATGCAGGATTTATGCTGTGTCTTTATATTCTTTTTGCGGGATGATGACCAAGGACTTGGGCAAGGGCTAAGGTTTTCTGCCTGCACCATACTGCATTTTACATTATCTTTGTGGATGGAAATGTGCATAGCTGGTGTTAAGAAATGCTGACTTGCCTGAAGGATGAGGTCCTGTGGAGACAGGATACACCTGAGATAGAATAAAAAGCTGGACATGAGCCAACAGTGTGCACTTGCAGCCCAGGAAGCCGACCATACCCTGGGCTGCATCCAAAACAGCACGGCCAGGAGGGCCAGGGAGGGGATTCTGCCCCTCTGCCCTGCTCTGGTGAGGCCCCACCTGCAGTGCTGCATCCAGCTCTGGGCTCCCCAGCACAGGAAGGATATGGACCTATTAGAGGAGGTCCAGAGAGGGGCCACATAAACAAACAGAGAGCTGGAGCACCTCTCCTGTGAAGACAGGCTTGGGGAGTTGGGGTTGTTCAGCCTGGAGAGAACGCTCTGGGGAAATTTTAGTGTTGCCTTCCCATGCCAAAAGGGAGCTTACTAAAACAGGAGATCCATTTTTGTGTGGACATGTAGTGTGACACTTGTGACAAACACTTGTGACAAAATTTAAACTAATTGTTTTTACAATGAAAGCCTGACTTGACTGAGAATTTTCAATTGACTTCAGCTTCATTGGGACTAAAATTAAATCCCTAGGATTTTTTTGAGCATTTGTGATAGAATGCTGTTCCTCTTTTATAAGAAGAAAATAATAGCTGAGTTTCAGGTATGAGCAATGGAGAGAGATCACCTGAGATTACTCCCAGGATTTTTAATGGCCCATGAACACCAGTGAGAATCATCTGAATACAGAAAATATATCCTTGGAGTTCAGAAATCAAAGGAGGGTAACAAAGGCGAAAGTAAAGGTTGCTGATTTTAAACTAAAAGAAATTTTAGATTAGATATTAAGAAGAAATTCTTTGCTGTGAGGGTGGTGAGGCACTGGAGCAGGTTTCCTAGAGAGGTTGTGGATCCCCCATCACTGGAAGTGCTTAAGGCCAGGCTGATGGGGCTTTGACTAGCCTGATCTAGTGACAGGGGTGTTGGGACTAGATGACCTTTAAGGTCTCTCTACAAAACAAAATTTCAGCATGAGTGTACAGAAATGACTCAAAACTTACTTCTTTATTCACCAGTAAATAACCAGGACATATTACCATATTTTGGCATAGGATACTGGTGTTTTAAGTCCTGAGGAATTTGCAGTGCCTTTCAGTAACTAAATAATTTCTTAATTATTTTTAAACTAATTTAAAATACTTACAGTAATTTCTCTGTTGGTGATTGAGAGCATTTTATAATGGAAAGCAGTGTTTGCCTAGAAAATAACAAAAATATAGAGGGCCAAATCCTATTGCTGGTCTTCCATGATCTTATGTAATTTGAGAACAGGTTGCAGAGAATTTAATATTTTCAGTATTCTAAATCTGTATTCTTTCCAGTCTCAGATGTAAGAGTTGTTTTGGCACCATTAAAATTCACAATGGAAATCATGTAGTGTAGGAGAACACAACTGGTGTCTATGTATATGTTGCTTATTGCAATCTTATTTTTCCCACTCACACAACCTTCTTTAAAATAATCAGCTTAAACTCACTAATTCCATTTAGATATGATCTTTACTTCCCTTTGGCTGTGTTGCTAGGGTGGATTTGCCATCTTAAGGAAGGTTACCCCCACTGCAGTGTCATCAATGTCTTCCAAAAGAATTCCGTCAGTTTCTTCTCTGTGAAGTGACAATCCCTGTCTGTAGACTATGTTATTGTTTCAGTAGGGATGATGTTCTTTTCTTTGTCTCATTTTGCTTATTTTTTTCTCTCCAAACTACTCCTATCTGAAGACGTATGAAAACAAGCCAATAGAAAGATATCAAACAAGCACACAAAACCATTTTTTTCTCTGGAAGGAACAAACAAAACCTGTAGGAAAATATCAATCTTGAGGCTGAATACTGCAGAGTAAAAAGCTCAGCATTATAGTGGGGAAAAAATAATTAGGAGTATGTCTGCTTGTATTGTCAATTGGCCATTCTGTGCCAATGATATGAATAAACGATAAAAGGAAGACTTATTTCTATATTCATGTGGGACAAATTTAAATATTCAGAAGAATGCTCACAATTTTATTTCTGCCTACATAATAATTTAGGATGCTTTTCACATGTAAACCTAATGTGATTCCCCAAAATAATGTTCCAATTAAAAACCCACAAACAAACAAACGAACAAACAACAAACAAAAAACACAAAACAAAACAAACAAAAACACAAACAAAAACAAACAAAGAAAAACCCCCAAACCCCAATAAACCAAGCAAAACCCCAAAACAAACAAACAAAAAACCCCACAAAAACCACACTTTTTGTACATGAAATATGAATTATCCCTAATGTAACATGGAGACGACTGAGTCAGAAATGTTGAAAGGCCTTTCTGAGGGGTATGTCCAAAGAGAAAATCTACCTTATGCAATAAAGGCAGTGACATTTTTTGGTAACTATAAAGAAAAAAAAAACACAACAAAACAACCAAACAAGCAAGCAAACAAGACCAGATGCAACTTACGTTGGAGTAGGTGTAGGTGACTATGCAGACACCTGCAGAAATGCTTTGGTAGAGAGAAGTTAGGAAATGCAAAAGAGAAGATATTAGTGGAGATAGTCAAGTGGAAACTTGCTGCATCAAACAAAGACTTTTTCATCTAAGAGATAATTTATCTTTTGGTGAATGCTCTTTTATTTAGGATATCTGACTCCATCATTTTTACATCTTTAGATAATATTAAGTTGGGAAGCTGAACAAATTCATGATCAAGGTTGGAATTATATAATTATCTAATGCTATAATTTGCAGTTCTTGAAAAACTCTGGAAACAGACCCTTTAAATGTAGGTAAAAAATTTATAGCTAAAAATGTAAGCCACACTTACAGCAGCCACTGGCTCTTTGTATGTGTGGGTAACAGTTGCGTACACATTAGGTATGCTTATTTTCTAGTTCTGATAGTTTTAAAAATTAGATTTTTGTGTGCACTAGGATTGTATGTTTATGATGCTGGTGATGGCATGCATGACACAGCTGGGACAGTACTGAGACTTCAAGTTTTCACTTGTATTTCACTGCCTCCAGCTAGTTGTTCAGCGATATATTTCTGAATGATGATACAGTTACACTGAATACATATGCTTGGAGAAAATGCACTGCTGGTGGAACAAGCATATTTCTACTTGTTTAACTGGGGTTAATAACTGGGTTCACAGCTCTTCTTTTACCCTAGGAAGATGTCCTTACAAAGTATGTGTGACTTGAACATGTGTGAAGAAAGCAAAAACTATTTGTTGTCCTCTTTACCCGATCTTCACAATTAGGAGTGTTCAGCTGTGACAAACCTAATTTGGATGGATACTATGTGGAGAAATCATAAAGTGGTTGAGCTAGGAAGACCTGTGATTTATGAACAGGCTGTGTTTTCATCTTCACTTTTTCATTCATTGCTCTTTCTGCCCTTTTGCACCATTTCAAACAAAGACTAGTTTCCTCTTTGTTTAGTGCCTCTCTCTGTCTTACTCATTTTCTCTTGTTTGGTGGTGAGGCCTTTTGCCTATCATCAGATCATAATGCCAACTTCTGATTTCCTCACAACTTGTTATATTTCAAATGATGTTTTTGGAAGTTTTATTTTTGAATGGGTTAATTTTTTAAAAAAAGCTTCTCTATAGTTCAGCGCTAATATATGGGAAGTGTTTACCCAGAACTGCTATTGCAGCATTTCTCTTTTGTGATACTGCTTTAGGACATATATTGCATGAGAGGCACCTTCAAAGGGTAGTTAATCTCTGTGTTCTTTGGGAATCACTATCTTTGTTCACTGAAACCTCAGGGAGGTTAGTATAAATATGTTCTTATCTTAGGGATTTCAGTAAAGCACCTAGAATGTGGTGTGATGGATTTGGGTTATGTTATCTCTGTACATCCGTACAGACAGAACAACGGATTTTTGGTCCATAATTAAGGTTCTAGTTATTGTGTACTATCAGTATGTACAATCAGTAAATCCACTTAGCAGGAGGATTATTAATCCCTTTTCTGTCTCCATAACTTTTGAAAGATTTGTCCATATTGCTTTTGACTGTAAAAGGCACTGAAACTGTTCAAAAACAATTAACTGCTCCAGTCATAAGATATGTTGAACACATATAATAGAAAATGAAAAATTAATTTCTTAACTGCAATTCAATAATTTCTTGTTTAACTAAAAATTGCACTTTTTAATATATATGCTTACAAAAATATTCCTACTTTTGTTTTTATTGATGTTTTTAAATATTTTTTAATTTTTTTTTTTTCCTTTTTTAACTGTTGTCCCCACCCTTTATTAAACGCTCCATTATGCTGAAAACCCTTTCTAAAAAAATCTGTCAGAAGAGCAAGTAGTTCATCAGTTAGATGTCACTGACTTGGATGCCCTGGAACCTACAATTTTATCCCTTATCTGTTTTAATGTTACTGCCTAATACTAAATAAGCTGTTCTAAATTCTCCCTCAAGCCAGAGTTTCCAAAACCTGGCTTTTAAAGGGTGAGAGAATACAAGTCATTGGGTCCCATGAATTATTAATTGATAAATATCTTGTTCTTGACTGCTATGTCCTTCATTTTACGATATAATTTTAAATATTTTTTTAGTGTAAAAAAGACCCTTCGACTGTTTGGTTTGCTAGCTGGTTTATCCCTTCAGCTCTTATGACCATAGACTGAGCAATTTCAGAAGGAGCCAATAATCTATCATATCCTTTATCTTCTGCATGGGGTGAGCCAATCTTATGATCCTTAAATGAAAGCAAGGATTTAACATCTTTCACTTACAGACTGACAATTTATGAACTTAGAAGTGGCTTTTACAAGTAAAAGTAGAACCAAGCATTTTTACAGTTATACCATACTTTGCATTTTTTTTGAGTCATTTCAAAATTATTTGAAACAATTCTCTAATGTATACACTGCTTCCTATAAGAGCATAGCAAGTGAAATCTAATGCCTTAAAAAATCCAAAGGAGTCCACAGAACTGATTTCAAATATGGAGTTCCAGTCTTCATATGCACTTAAGAGGTCTTACACGAAGAGCTGAAGTGACTGACCTGGTCTAATCATTAGCAACCTTAAAGAAAAGGACCAGATCCTAGTGGTCAATTGAACTGAGCCAGCAATGCGGCCTTGTGGCTAAAGACAGCAGCTCTCAGCTGCATTAGCCAGAGCATTGCCAGCAGGTGGAGGGAGGTGATCCAGCCCCTCTGCTCAGCATTGCATTGTGAGGCAGCATCTGGAGTCCTGTGGCCAGTCCTGTGCTCCCTGCTAAAATTGCAGGAGAGATATGGGCATGCTGGAGCAAGTCCATCAGAAGCCCAAACAGATCAAGGAGATGGAGCATCTGGCATATGAGGTTGAGAGAGCTGTGACTGTAGAGATAAAGAAGAGAAGGCTCAGAGCAGTCTTACAAATGTGGACAAATTCCCAGCTGGCAGGTGGCAGTGAAGACAGAGCTAAGATTGTCCACTGAAAGAAGCAACAAACGAAAATTGGAACACAGGAAATTCTGTTGAGCGAGGATTTTTTTATTTTTTTTCACAGTGAGGGTGGTCAAACTCTGGAAAAGGTCCCACATTGGTTTATCCAAGATTTCCATAATTGGCAGTACTCAAAACCTGATTGTACATGATCCTGAGCAGAGCAGCCTGGTCTAGTGGGAGGTGTTCCTGCCGATGGAGGGAGGGGTTTGGATTAGATGATCTTTAAGGTCCATTCCAACCCCTTAACATTCTGTCACTATATGATTTGCATGGAGCTTTGAATTAAATGATCTTCAGAAGCTCCTTCCATCTTTAGCCTTTCTGTCCTAGTGTTTTCCTGTAAATTTGAGAATTTTTTATTAAGTGTACAGTCTCTAACATACAAAAAACCACCCTGACTTTGTGAAAGCAGAAAAATGAATATGATTAGCATTTCCATGCTTATAATAATAATCAGATTTCAGAAAAGAAAGATCCACATTGCTTTTTGTTTTAATAATTGATCATTCTTAAAAAAAATTAAACAAACCCTAGCATAATCAGGAAAACAAGCAATAAAGAGGGGTACTATTATGGATGTTTTTGCATTTCTTTAAGTAGATTATTCAGTATAATTGTGATTGGGTTTTTTGTTGGTTTCTTTTTTTTTTCCTTGTTTCTCTTTCATAACTTTTTGGAACATCTCCATAGAAATCTATTCTGCTGTTCAGTTTTGAAAGGTTCCTTTATTGTCTGATTAGGTTTTCATTTTTATGTTCAGTTTTCACTCTTTTTTTTAAACACAATGACTAAAGCTTTATTTGTGTGGGATTGTTTCTTCATTCTTTATTAACAAATATTTTCATTGAATTAACCTTAAGTATCTAGTAGGTAATTTGGCCCATGTTATTCTGAGATTGTCTTGGAAATAGTCGAATTTAAAATGATACTACTTAGATATTTTTTAAGTGTCATTTTCATTTCCAAATGATGACGTTGCATATGTTTATAATTTGTTAATGTACTCTTTGCTTGTTCAGAAACTTGAAGGAATTTTTAATGAGTATGAAAAACAGCATAGTTTGGGGGGTCTTGACAGTAGCTGACAAAATGGTTCAGGTGGATTTTATGTAAGAAAACTGCAGAATCCTGAAATATGTCCTTCTACATGAATTTTTATAGTTATGGTAATAACTATGCTATGAATGTTACAACTTGAAAAGCTGTCAACACTTGTGACAAAATTTAAACTAATTGTTTTTACAATGAAAGCCTGACTTGACTGAGAATTTTCAATTGACTTCAGCTTCATTGGGACTAAAATTAAATCCCTAGGATTTTTTTGAGCATTTGTGATAGAATGCTGTTCCTCTTTTATAAGAAGAAAATAATAGCTGAGTTTCAGGTATGAGCAATGGAGAGAGATCACCTGAGATTACTCCCAGGATTTTTAATGGCCCATGAACACCAGTGAGAATCATCTGAATACAGAAAATATATCCTTGGAGTTCAGAAATCAAAGGAGGGTAACAAAGGCGAAAGTAAGCCTTTGACATTCATGTAATGAAGAAAACCTAAGCAGGAGCAGGGGAGATGCCCTGTACTGCGCCTTCTAATCAAAAAATCCTTATCTGCAAAGCAGAAAATCCTGACATGTGATGCTTTATGTGCTATGGCATTGCAAAAAAAACCCCAAAGTAGAAAGCACAGTAAATTTTCAGGTGTAGGAATAATTAAGTCTGAAACCAGTATGTCACAGAAAGACTGAAATAGTAATATTCTCACTGTTTATCCCCTTAACAATTCCACAGAAAAGCACATATTTTTCTTGTTTTCTACTGTGCAGAAAAGGGGTAATAGAAAGCATGGCAGTATGTAAGAGGGATATAAAACACACTTAAGTATAGGTGTGGCAGTGAAAATGGGATTAGGTAAGCAATGATCTGTGATCGTTAAGTTGGTTCATCCGCCTTTGGGCTGGCACAGGGTGAGAAGGAAGTAGTAGAGTGCAAAGGCACAGTTTCCACTAATGGTCATCCTGGAGAGCTGTGTGATAGTGGGAGAGCAGTGGTAAACCTCAGGCAAGATCCTGTTTACTACCAGCTGTGTTTTATGGCTTCTTGTTAGGTGCACTTTCAAATATGGGGTACTACAATTGCTGCACACAGCTTTTGTAAATTTTGTTTACATTTTTCACACATATTTTTAATAATCTTAGTAGAGCTAATATGTCAGAATCTTTTCTGGATTAGTAACCTATGGTAGTCATTCCTGCAAAAGATAGATGCATCTTAGTGGGCAGCTATTCTTTTTCTTAAGCATACAATTTCTAGAAATCAGCTTTTTTTTAACGTTCATTTTCTTTAATTTTTATATTTTCCCCTTTATTGCTATTAGTTCTTCTTACTGTTCTTATTTTAAATCTTCTCTTCCTCTTCCCTAACTAAGTTTTGTTATACCAAGAACTATTCTCCTGTCTTTTCACATCCATACCTCTACTGCTGCTTTCCTTCACAAAATGCAGTTGTGTTTCTTACCCTGTAAATTTGACTTGTATACTTGCATAAAACTGTGAAACTGTTGATTGTGTATTTAAGGTTATGTACCTTTTCTGAACACAGACCTTTCATGCTTCAAATATACACAACAAAGGAATTTGTGTTCTCAGTGTCTCATCACCAAAATACTCATGCGTTCATGGACAGCCTTCCACTGTGAAATGCCACTAGGATAACCTGAGAGGTTCTGCCATGGAACTGGTATGACTTCATGATGCTGTTGGTGTTGTGTAGAAAGGAACAAAAGGAACAATTAAAATTTCTGCTTTCTCTTCCTTTAACTGTCAGGGGTTTTGTCTGTTTCTGAGTCTGTTTTAGTTCCTTGGTTCCATATTCTGAATTTAAAATAAATCACCTCAGTCCCATCCTTTCCTCCTGCTGTTTCTCAGTGATAGGAGTTTGCTTGTATTGTTCTGGTGAATACCCTTCTGGGTCAGGAGGGTTATCATAAGATTTCCTGAAGTCCTTGGGTTAAAAATTCTGGCGTCACTTTGCCAGCTGACTTCCGTTTAATGCTCCTCCTTGCTAAGCACTGATTGCTGCTCACTTTGTGCAGGAGCTCTCTTTGCTAACTCGCTGCTGTTGCAAGGTGTGCTCAGCGAAGCTGGTGCTCCTGTCCCTCGCTGCCGGCTCCCGGCACGCTGGCTCAGGCAGCGCAGGCACTGCCCAGGCCCTTGCTGTGCCGTGCTGACCTTCCGGCGCGGAAGAGCTCGTCCAGCGACCTTTGCCGAGCTCTGCAGTGGATGATACAGACCAGCTTTACCCCCAGCCTGGGGGAAACAGACTTTCCGTGTGGTGTGGCACATGGAAATACTGTGGCAGTCCAGTGCTCTGGGACTTACAGCACCAAGGGACAGATGACACTGGACAGATGATTATGGATAAAATTAAATTCTGCTGCACATTTTTCACACTGGAATACAGATTTTTCCCAACATTTTATCAAAGCCCTTAAAATGTCCAGCTCTTTTGTCAAGCGTTTTACTTTTGAATCCTTTTTTACTCAGAAATGTTTGATTGTTTCTTACGTAGTTTCCTTTCCTAGTTTTGTTTTTATTCTGTGATACGTGCATCCAAATGTGTAAATGCACCTTCATAGGCTTAAGTTAGATAGTTACAGGGCCTGTGTATCAGTCAGTTGCATGTACTGGTTGTCAATCAGCAAATTATTGAAGTTGAGAAAGATGAAACAAGTTTTATATGCAGCTGCCAAAACCAGACTTCGTTCCAGATTTTTTTTTCTTAGTTCTTTTTTCTCTTTTTTTTCTTGATCTTCTTGTTTATCTTGATGCTAATGAGACTAGACTGTATATGCTTTAAAAATAGGAGTTTCTTTAAATTCTGTGCAAACATTCATTTGTCCCAGACTGTTGGAATCCAAAAAAGCAGAGAAGTCTCAGAACATTGGGCCTGTGAGTCAAAGCTTAGAATTAAATACAGGCTTCAATCTGAGACCCTGGGAAAGATTATTAAATTTAGATACTAGAAGAAAAAATGTGGATTTGTAGTTTAAGTAGAAACATGTTAAGCTAAGTACTAGAAAGTTTAGAGTTTAAAATTTAAGGTATGGAAGTAGTTACAAAGATAATAAGAAGTTTTAAAGTGTAGTATTGTAAGTTTGTGTGTCATTAGATGATTGATCAAGAAAGTCCGCATTTCAGCAAAACATATACAACAAAATATTTAACTATTGGGTTAAAAACATAAATATTCTTGGTGGCAGTATGTTATTGGTCAATAAATCTTTAAAAGGTCTTGTAACTAGAGGTCTTGTGACTTTCTGAACGATGAGGTAGAGTTGTGAGCTGAACTCACCCTTCATGCCTGTGTAGAAGATGAGAGAAAAAAATAAATTCCACAACCTAAAGCAACTCAGAAGTCCCATCTCTGATTCATAAATTTCATAAAGTTCCCAATACCAGACCATGTATTTTTTTAAAATGAGAGCTGAATCTGTATCTCCACTTGCTATTTGTGATTACATGTTTTCTTGCTTTTGAAAAGTGGTTTAGAATACATATTCTTCATCTTAAGAAATCTTTGTCTGAAGTCGGAATTCAAATAAATCATTGAATTTTCAATACTTAAATTATCTGCAGTTTTTCTTCAATTACTGGGTATTGAAAAACTCCTTCAGTTGTTTCTAGGTTTCCTGTTTCTTCTGTGCTGTTTTCTTTATATATTTCCAGTTTCTGAAGGACAACTGCTTAAGATCTTGAAACTGGTTATTTATTATTATTATTTTGTTCTTGTTGTTTTGTTCATTTGCTTTGGTTTTGTCTTCTGTGGAAAGCTTTAGCATATTTTTTCCTAGTTGTACCTGTTTTCTTTTCCACCTTATTCAGAAATTAAGCAGTTAGATATGGCTTTCTTCTTGGTTTTGGCACAGTAACACAACAGTTTAATAGGGAAAAAAAAAAGCAAACAATAGTTTTATGCAAAAGCTTGAAAAAGAATGAATGTGGTGGACCTGTATCAGTCAAAAGGGGAAGGCTAGCAGGAGCAGGATGAATCAAAATCTGGTATTCTATTAAAAAAAAAGTGATGCCTTTACATTGCTCTTACTTGGCTATTCTAGGTTAAGAAAATGGGTGAGGTTTTTTTATTATGCTCTTAGTTTTTTGTTTGCCTTTTGATAAAACAACAGGAATATTTATTAATCATCTGAAGCCCCACCAGGGTAAGATGCATGGTATCAGCAACAGAAATAATCACATTAATTTTCTGATAATCTGTTTCTTAAATAATCTCCTAAGGGAATGTTGTGGGGTTTTTCCAGCTATTGCTAAGTGGTTTAGTTTGAAGTGTGAAATTTATGCTTTCTTGTTTGACTGGTAGGAAACTGCTGTAAGCGTAGGAGCGTCTTTATATTCTGAGGTTTTATATTCTTAAGCCATTTACTTAAAGATACTGTCTAAATCAAAATAAGACTGGGCAATTTTTCTAATGGTTTGAGCCTTGGCAATTTTCTGGGTTAGAATTTCTATTAGAACATTTAACCATGTGTCTCTATTAGCATTTGTCAGAGTTTTTAAGAAGGCAGTTTTTATTCTGACATGACATTCTGGAAGTTCATTTTTCAAATGTGCAATACAGAATTCAAATATTTGTGTCTGATGTTTTGAGAGGTGCATGAGAATGACAACAATCAATCATATCTAATTAGCTCATGAGTACTGAGCTTGCAGTAAGATATTAGTGCTTACTGATTAAGATCACAGATATTGTGAGCCAGTTGTTAATCACTTTTCTTGCAAGGCTAATGTCATTAACGGATATGGATCCCTAAGGCTATTTTTGACTATTGAATAGGTTGTGATGTAAGCAACAAAATATACTTTAAAATTTTGTATATTGAGAGCATCTTTTCAAACTTCTGTGACCTTGATTATCACCCTTGAAAATTTAGGAAAAACTGTTCTGAGTTGTTAGAAATTGATATTTTCATACTGTAGTTAAAATCTAAAAACTTGTAATGCTAGTACATCTCTTACAACTGTATGTATTGAAATGTCAATTCATAATATTGTTATTAATAAATGCAGATGTAAAAAAAACAAAAATAAAAATATTTATCAAAACAGTATTACTGAAGGTGCATATTTCAGATGTAATCAACGCTTTTGGGAAAAATTCACTCAAAGGTTTCCTAAATATCTGGTTTCGACCGTCTTTATTGCTGATGCTGATTCTTATCAAAGAGTGCATTTAAAATTAATAGTACATTTTAATTCAGTATCTTTAGTCTTGGCTTACACAAGAATCAATGGTTCCATCAGATAACATTCCACTGGCTTTGTTGTGAATGTGAATCACCTTTTTGAAAGGAGTTATCAGAAATTTGTGATTTTCCTCACTGAGAACAATTGTGAACATTATGAAACTATGAAATTGTGTTAAACCTCTAATAAAAATGCATGGTCTAATATCAGTCCTGAAAAATGGTATGACAAACATAAGTACTCTTACTAGGTTCTTACTGAGGCTATAAAGCAGTTGTGGTTTTTTCCCCGTAATTTCCATTTGGCTTGTGGGTGTGCTTATTTTGAATAGGAGCTGAAAAAAGCTGTGTATGTTCCAAGTACATCGTAAAAGTTGGGTAGTTATCAGGTCAGTTTGATTGTATATTATTCTAGTTTAAAAGGTGTGTGGGAGGTTATTGATTTTGTGATATTAAAAATAATCCAGTGTTAAAAATTAACATTGGCAGTTTCTTTCCAACTGGAATGAAATTCAGACTTAACTTGGTTTTATCTTTACTTGAAATACTTCCCTTCAAGCTACTTTGAAATATTTCCCTTCAGACATGAGCTGTAGTGTAAGGGCTGGACCACTGGGGCAGCCACAGGTTTCATCACCTGCAGCTGTGCTGGTGTTGGTGCTGTTTCCCAGCTGCAGGGCTTCTCCTTTGGGAAGGGAGGCAGAAGCAGCTGCTGGTGGACTACATGTGGGGCTTCATGTGGAGGGTGTGAAAGGGGGGTTGTGGGGCCTGCTATGACTGTAGGTGTGTCCTGGCCTTTGGACTCTGAGATGGGGTGGGCAGGACTACTGGGCCTAATGGATGTAAGGGCATTGATGCATCCTTCTGTACATGGGAATTGGATGGTCATGATACACCATATGTATGGTCACGATACATAACTGGGCAGTTAGTACTTTAGAGCAGAAAGGTACCTGATACTGCTCTCATCCAGATATTTTCTATATCATCTGACATTTTTACCTATAGTGGCAATAAGCAAGATTTTTTCCTGAATGTTTTTTAATTAACATGGAGTTTATGCATTTATGTCTTAAAACAAAGAATCACTTTTGTTATTAGCATTGTTATTGGTATTAGTAGTATTTAATGTAAGGAAATAAATATCTTTGTTTGCTACTTTGTTGCCATAGCCTCCGCCTAGATGAGTGGGTGGACAATGGCTTCGATGCTCAGACTGTGGGTAATGGTTAATGGGGTATCCTCTCTGGATTCCTGTGGCAAGTGATGTTCTTCGGATGCCTATCCTGTAACCCATCTTCTTTAACATTTTTGTCAGTGCCCTGGGAGAGGGCACAGAGGGCTTGGTTTTCAGGTTTGCTGATGACACCAAACAGTATATGCAGTCAGTATACCACTGACAGACACCTAGGCAGGCTAACAAACAGACGGCCAAGAAATTCAAGAAATTAATGAACTAAACTCATAAAATCCAAGTACCACATCCTGCACCTGGGAGCGAAGAGCCCCTGGCAGTGATACAGACTGGGACCTGCCTGTCTGGGGAGCAGCTCATATGAAGAGCCTCAGGGAGTCCTGATGGGTAGTGAGTTATATCTGAGCCACCAGTGACCCCAGCAACAGAGAAGTGAACATTATCCTGAGCTGTATTAGGATGAGCACAATTAGGAGATCAAGGGAAGGGATTATCCCTGTGGACCCAGTGCTCATTAGACTGTATCTAGGATCCTGTACACAGTTTAGATTATCCCAGTACAAAATAGGCATTGATAATACAGAGAAAGTTCATTGCGGAGCCACCAAGCTGACTGGGGCTGGAGGCACTTTCCCTGTGAGGGAGCTGGCTTGTTCAGCCTGGACATGGCTTCATCAGGACCTAAACACAGCCTTTCCATGCCAGTGAGGAGGTCAGGAAGATGGAACCAGGCTCTTTGTAATGGAACCAGATGGAACCAGACACTCTTTGGTGTCTGGGTGGACAGGAGACAGTAAGTGGAACTTGAAATGGGACACAATGAAAAGCCTTTTCTCATGAGGACAGTCAAGCAGTAGAGCTGGTTGCCCAGCACTGGGGAACAGCCTCCATCCTTAGAGTCTTTCAGCTGGGCTGGTCACAGAATTGCCTTGCTTTGAGGTTGGGCTTCATACCTTTCCAGGTCCCTTCCTACATGTGATGGCAAAATGGTGTTTTCACACCTGATAAAGGAGTCTTGAACTGCTCTTCTGAGATATGGGACAAATCCATGCCACTTCTCCACAACATTTTTTGAGGTGCTTCTGACTTGTTCACAGAACCCCTCACCCTCATAGTATCGGAGAACCATACATAACCTATCCTCCAAATACTCTATTTAATGGCTTCATTATCATTATTGTCAGAATTTCTTAAAGGAAGGAATACTGAGGTTAAGTATTTTTGTCTCTGCATTTGTGAAACAGTGTAATTAGATGTAAAAGTTGTAATATGCTAAAGCTGAGAATAAGGACAACTTCATGTGTAATTACAGGAAAAAACATACTCTGTAAGGGAGCTCTGTATGATTGATTTCAGCAAGTTATAATTGATTTCTGTCTGCATTTAGTTTTACTGAATTGTTGTTTTTGTGTTTGTGGTGCTAATGGAATCGTTGATTCTCTGTATTTCACAGGTGTGTTACCGCTCTCACTGTCTGCTGCCTTTTCCATCTGTCCCAAGTTGGTCTATTAAAAAGTGTGTATTTGTGTTCTTACTCAAGGCCCTTAAGCCTGTAATTATATTTTCATCATGAAAGACATGGACACATTTCTTCCTAGGGTACAGTCATCTTTCAGATTAAGTGCTATGAAAATTATGATTATTTACAAGGCTTGTTGTAAATGTCACTCCTCCATTATCAAGACCCCTAAGTGATAAACTTCTTCAGGACTTAATAGTTATTTTTCACCCATCGTTTTCAGTTGCAAGTCGTTCAGTCCAGGTGTCCTTGTAAAGCCAGTCAGGTTTTCTCCTAGATTCAGAAGTTCATTCATATGAAAAAAGTCACATAATTTTGAATATTAGCCTGAAATAGATATATGGTAGATTTTCTTTTCTGGGATTTTGCCTGATGAGAAGATTACCGGTACCATTTGGGCAGATGTTTGTTTAGTTTACCCTCAGAATCCCTTAGCAATGGATGTCCATAATTTATCCAAGCAATCTGTTCAAGGACTTCCATTTCCTCGTAACTGGAATGTATTCAAAGGAGGAGATTTCTGAATTATTTTCTTTCCTGATTGCTCTATTTGTAATACATTTTGAAGTACTTAAAACTGTCACTATGTTCTCATATATGCTATCTTGAAATAAAATAACTTGAATTTATCTTGAATTATTTACACATCCTATTTTTCAGATCTCTGACCACTTCTATTTTTTTTGTTTCTCTCATGACCCTTTTCAGCTCATTACCTCTTTGATGTAGTGTAGCCATGAAACAGCACTGACATAATACTGTGTAAAAGTAAACAATATACTAAGATGTATTAAATGTAACACTGGTGATGGATTACTTCACAGGCATGAAATTTTGCTCCCTCAAATTCAGAAGTGTTTAAGGAACCTTCTCTACCACCCAACTAAAGAACTGTACTTTTATTTGTATTTTTAGGTACTGTCTTGTACGATTGAGAAAAAACAAATCAGTGGGAAAGAATGTGAAGAAAGCATGTGTTTTCCTTTATTGCAACAGCAAAATATTGATGCCCGTATTTTTCTGCCAATCCTCAGAGCTACATATCTGTTTCCATTCTTTAAGACATGGTGAAGAAGAGCTTTTCTTCTTCCATACAGATGACTATGCTTCCTATAGTGTAACACTGCACTTTTTTTTTTTCCTTTGTATTTCATCCCATTTAAAATCTTTTTTATGCTAGTCAAGGATATTGTGAATTTGAATTTCCCTGAGAAAGTATCTTTCTCTTCTGATCATGATAGGAAATGTGGTGTAGAAAACATCAAACCAGTTGTGACAGAGAGAGCAGATGTGAGCCTGCTGAAACTTAGTGCTCAGGCCACTATGTAGGGCTTCCTGAAGTTCTCTTTCTTCCTAATATTAAATGATGTAGGATAAAAATCAGTGACTCCAGTTCTTATGTGTCCTCAGCACGTGTTCCAACCATAAGTATACCACAGATATGTAATTTCAACAGATATAATTTCATTTTAAGAAATGAAATTGGATTAGATAATTTTATCACTAGACCTGGGAGGTGTAAGTGTTGCTGATAAATATTAATCTGGAAATATAATGTGGCATTTCAGTGGAAAAAATGTTCAAATATAGTGCTTAAAGAATTTTATTTATGAATAAAGGTCATTTATGAATGAATTTTAGCAGATAAAAATTGAACTGCAGTGTTCTTGAAGCTATGGCTGTATTTATTAAGGACTAAAATCAGCAAATGGTGTTTTCTGCTGGAGAACCAATGTAGCTCAATGCAGAGGAATTTTTTTGCAAGCTATTTCAAAATAAAGCTTACAGCAGTGAAGTCAAGTATTTTATGCCAGTAAGACTGAAGTTTGTTGTAGAGATGCCTACCTTGAAACATAATTTGCAGCTATGAGCTTTAGACTGCAGATACAGCACATTTAAAGAGTCATGTTACTTTGAGTAGGATCCCAAAACATTATTCTGAACAGGGAGTACTTTAAAGCAAGTACACTGGCTAGGGACCTTCTTAAGTAGTCAACAATAAGACTGACAAAATGATTCATCTGCTGTTCTAGCTCCCTCTAGAGAGGAATGTTTTCTGTGGTACTGACAGTTTTTGAGCTGGTTTGAGAAAGTTCATTTCAGTGGTTTTTATTTTTTTCAAAAATAGAGCAATGTCTGTGCTTTCCTAAAAGTCACAGCTACTGTGATGCTTGTACTACTGATCTTCTTTCCTCTTCCTCCCACCACATAGTGAACACAAACATGAACACCCACACACTCCTTTTCCTGAAGCCAGTGTCTAGAAAACTGTCAGAGATATGAAAATCAACGTTTAATTTCTTCTTCTGCCCAAGTGAATTTAAATTTGTATTCCCCTACCTCTCAATGTAAGCACTGAAATCCTGTAGAGATTCAAATCCCCTATGCAGAACTTTCTGGATGCTTTTTATTACAAAATATATGATCTCTAACAATAGTATATAATTTTGCAGAGTTATTTTGACTTTTCAGTCCTCAGCTTTTGATATCACTTACCTAGGACGGCTACTGTAGAGACAGTTTTTAAATGAGAAAGCGAGATAAACATAGCTAGTTAAAATGTGTGATATACCTATACAAGCAAAGACTAAGTTCTCATTTAAAAGTGATTGTTTGAAGAAACCCTTTGGACTGGGATTTGCCCACTAGAGTTATGTGTGCCATCTCTTTAACACGAAGAGAGAACAAGGG
>WAAG01041380.1:0-10470 GCA_013390105.1 Tichodroma muraria
AAAAAAAAAAAACAGTGAGAAGAAAGATTTTGTCTATTTCTTTCGTTAAAGAAAATGAAAACAAGACATTAAAACTTTTCAGAGAAACATGCTTTATATGGATGTATGATATACAACTCATAACCTCAAACAATAAATTTTCACACAATGTTAATTGATCAAGGATGTCAATATTCAAGTGAGGATTTTTTTCCCAGATATTCTATGTGGCATCCAACACATTTTAGACTCTGCATTATACAAGTCCTTATTGATATCCTATTTTTAGATAAAACTGATAGTAATTTGATGTAGAAGGTAACTCACATCATGCATTTTCAAACATATATACTAATTTCTTTTATTAACCTTTTATGCATTCAGTTTTTGAGATATTTATAACCTGTTTCTCAATTAAATGTGATTTGGTATACAATGAGATTTATATTTTAGTGGAATGCTCAAGGTCACATCCAGTGGTGGAGAATACAGGTGTCAATTTCACAGCCCACTACTCAGATCACCAGACCACGCTCCTAATATTTTTGTTAGAGAAATGGCAACAAAGTATATTAGATGGTAGCAGTGCTACAATGTTCAATTTATTTCTGTATGGATTTCCTCTTATAATGATGAGATTATCTGGCAGAGCCATATTCCAATTTTTAGAATTAAATAAATATTACTGTAACTACAGTGAATAGGTTTTTACCCTAATAACAAAATTATGTTTACATTTCATAGATAAAATTTGCATACATATTCTTTCACACTGGTAAGACCATAATTTATCAGTGTTTAATATTTTAAGATTTTTCTCTGTATCCAGTTTGTTCTGTCCAAATTGTGGCTTAAAAACTAAGTTTTCTTTGAATCTGAACATTCTTTTTCCTTAAGTCTAAATACTTTATTTGAATTCTGAATGACAACCAGCAATTTTCTTTTTTTTTTTTTTTGTAGTTTGATCTAACTTTTTACATTAGAAGAAATTACATACATTGTTTATAACTTCTTTAAATTATTAGGGCAAATATTTCAATAAAATATTTCATGCTTATTGCTGAAAAAATGAGGATATTTCCTCATTTATTTCCACATTAATTTGTGGTCTGAAAACTCCAGACTGAAGATGACTTCATTACATTGCCTCTGAAAATTTCATAGAAAAATGTAATCTGTTAGTGAATGGTTTCATTAAATCAGGAGATTAAATTAAATTTTGTTAAACAAAATAAAATTAGAAAGTAGTATCTAATATATCATGAATCCACACATTTTATGTCTTCAAATGCAAATGTACTTCAGATGCTTAATAAACAGCTGGAACATGTAACTCATAGTGAGTTTGTAATTCGTGCTAGCAAATTACATCATTACATCACACGGTTCTCCTTTAATTTCACTGGGTTTTTTGAGATAATTTGATTTATAAAGCAGTAAATATTTTATGGCTATCTATAATAATTGATGATGATACTGATGATGATACTGATGATGATAATCAACTACTAAGAGCTAAAGATATCAGTAAAACCAGAGTCAGCAATGTCATTATGTCACGCTGCCAGGATGGTGGCAATGGAACAGCCTGCCCAGGGCAGTGGTTGTGCCACCACCCCTGGAGGTATTTAGAAGATGTGTAGATATGGTGCTTAGGGACATGGTTTTAGCGGTGGACTCGGCAGTGTTAGGTTAACTGCTGGACTCGATGACATTAAGGATCTTCTCCAACATACATGATTCCATGATTCTAGGACACACATTCTACAAGAAGTCCCATCTCCTTGGGTCCGAAGCCAATTGTAGTCTTCTCTTTCCACTGTTAATCTCTGCATGGAATATTTTTTGCTTTTAACAGATGCAGCAATGCTTTTCTCTACGGTGATTATAGAATCATTGGTTTGAAAGAGACCTTAAAAAATCATGTGCTCCAACCTCATTTAGATGGGACACATTCTCATCTATAGGTTACTCAAAGCCTCACCTAACCTGGTCTTGAGCACTGCTGAGATTGGGCTATGCACCACTTCTCGGAGTAACCAGTTCCTGCACCTCACCACCCCCTTAGCTCTAAACCTACCTTCTGTATGTTTAAATTCATTGCTCCTTCTTGTCACTACAGACCTTGGTAAAAAATATGTCTCCTCTCTTATAACTCCCCTTTATATATTGAAAGGCTGCAATAAGGTTTCCCTAAAGCCTTCTTTTCTCCAGATTGAACAGCCCCATTTCTCTTATCCTGTCTTCACAGGAGTGGTTTTCAATCCCTTTCACCAACAACTCCATGTTTTGGGCTGAGGGCCCTAGATCTGGATGTAGTACTCTCATTTGGCTTTCACCAGAGCAGAGTACAGGGAGAGATTCACCTCTTTTTATGCAGCCCAGGAAACAGTTGTCTCTTGGGCTGAAAGAAAACATTGATAAAAATCCAATTTTTTTTATCCACCAGTCTCCAGCCTGTATTGATGCTGAGGACTGCCCCAGCCACATGCAGGACTTTGCACTTGGCCTTGCTGTACTTCATAAGATTAATGTGTGCCCATTCCTGAAGCCTGTCAAGATCCCTCTTGTACTTTTTTTGGCTGCAGTAGAGTTAATTTTCTTCGCACTGCCTAGTATGGGGCTGTGTGTTGGTTTCAGGCTGGAAACAATGTTGATAATATAGAGATGTTTCTGTTATTGCTGAGCAGTGCTGCCTATCACCCCAATCCATCAGCGAGGAGGATGGGAGTGCACAAGAAGATGTGAGGATACACAGCTGGGACAGCTGACCCCAACTGACCTAAGGGATAGGTCATATCCCTTAGGTATATAAACATAGCATATATACCTAATGCATGGGTATATATAGCATATGGCACAGTGCTCAGCATATAAAGCTGGGAGAAAAAGAAGGAAGGGGTTAATGATGTTTGTCTTGCTTTCCCAGAGATGGCTGAATACCTGCCTGCCCACAGGAAATTCTGAATTAATTCCTTGTTTTGCTTTTTTCGGGTGTACTGCTTTTGCTTTACCTGTTAAGTTGTCTTTATCTCAACCCATGAGTGTTCTCAGTTTTAGTCTTCTGATTCTCCCCTCCAGTGTATGAGTAGCTGTGCGGAGCTTAATTGACTGCTGCACTTAAAACGACAACACTCCTGGATGGCAGGCATCCCATCCATCACACGTGTTCAGCCACACAGCTTGGTTATTCACAGATTTGCTGAGAGAATATGTAATCCCACTGTTTATGTAACTAATAAAGACATTGAACAGTACTGGTCCTAGTATAGAGCCTTGGTACACACCACTTGCTGATATGCCTACTGATGTCCAGTGGGATAGAGAGCTGTTGGCTTCAACTCGTTGGATGTACACTTCCATACACAAAATGAAATGATCAAAAGTAGAACGAAATTAAGTCTGTGGACGGTGGTGGAGGCTGTACATGTTTATTCCAGCAATAACATATATAAAAAGATTCAATATCTCATTAAAGGATTCCATTCTTCTACTCTGACACATCTCTGAGGGAGCACAGAAAAAGAATTTGAAGTTCAAATAAAGTATTGTCAAGAATGTCCATAAAAATAAAAGAGATTATATTACATACTTCTAGAAATATTTATAATATAACACTATATTGCCTTCTTTCTCTCCTTCCCCTTCTGTCCATCTATTTTTTTATGCTGTAATTTCTGCTTCAACAGTGGAATTGCAGATTTCGTTCATTAATTTCTGTGGATCAGTTATGATAGTCTTTCTGATTTAAAATGTTTTATTTGTGAGTTGTCTTCCTTTGTTTCAATAAAACAAATACCTATTCGTATAAATTAGTATTCAGCTTGTTTGATTTTGAGCATTGGGGGATTTTTAGATTTTCTCATTATTGTATGCTCATAAGGACTGAACTTATAATTAAGTCCTATTCAAACCTCAATTCAATAAAATAAAAACTAAAAATATAATAAGCAATACCCCTGAGCGTTTAGTTGTTGTTTTCTTTAAAAAAAAGCAGACAAACAAAACATGGTCTCTTTCTGTTTAATTGACTAAATGAATCTCACCCTTTAGCTTATCTTCTAATTGTGCCACCTTCACCATAATATTTCAGAACAGCTTTTTTTCCCCACTTTCTCATTTTTGTCAATATCCTTCAAAATTCCTGCTGAATTTTTAATGTGTCCATGTTGTAGATGACACACTACTGTATTGTGTGAGGAGAGCACAAGAAGGATTAATATCATCCTGAACTCAAGGTTAATATAGTCTTGCATCAAAGACTGGATAGAATGACATGTCAGCTTTTCAACAACCACTTATCATCAAATATAGACAACACAGTATTTCCATAAATATTTGAAGCAAAATTCATTTGGGTCCATGAATTTACAATTTTTTTCACTCTAATAATATGTATTCTTCAAGTAATGTTTTTTTTTCATTTATCATAAGGTTTCACTTTATAATCATATTTCATATCTGACAAGGTAATCATCTTTCTAAATCAACCAAATATTTGCCTTTAGTTAATATTTATATATACATAAACTAATACAAATATTTTATCTATTTCTCACATTAGTTTTGGTACTGGCCCTCCTATCAATCACATAGAAAGACAGCTTCTATTTTTTTCTATTATTTAAACATCTATCATGAAGAAATGGCTACATTGCTTAGCACTTACAGAGGAATATTTTTTAGATTGTCAAAATTTTTTCTTCATGTCAAAATTTTTTCACCATCTAGATTTATACTAATGAAATAATGAGTTGTGGGAAAAAAACATTAAAACACAATTCTCACCAACACTCTTCGAATAGCATCAAGATTTCAGCACAATGAAAGAAAGAATCAATTTTAGCACTTAACTTATTTATCTATGCTTGCTAGTTGACCCAAATTGCTTGTATTCTTGCAAGCTGTAGTACATTCTCATAAAAATTCGTATTTTTACGGAACAGACATACTCTTGATTTGCTCAATTTAAAGACACTGAACAAGTTGGATTTGAAAATTGTTTCAGTAGAAACAGATTGTTTCTTCTAAGAAGTACAATTACTTGAGCGGTAGTGTCAGGTTTCAGTTTGAAACCAGACAGAAACACCAATTCGTGTAGTGGTTTTACGTCCACCAAATTTAAAGTTCAAATTTATTAATTTGGATTTTCTCAGTCAAGAGCAAAGCAGGCTTAAACTTAAAAGGAATAAAGACTCTATTAACTAACACCAAAAGAAAAAAACAAGCAAAAAACCCAAGAATCAGAATGAAATCTTCAAAATACTCTTCTTCCCTCCCCACATTTTCTTTCATTCCCACCGACAACGTACAGAAATCACACTAAGAATTCTCAGTCAGTTTTTTCCAATTCTAGAATAATCTTTCTTCAATTAACTTAGGGATAGGAACATCTCTTATTTGCAATGGAAAACCTTCTTCACAAATAACAGGTGCTTGGAACATCTGTGTTGTGAAGCTCCTCCCATGTTCACAGCCCTTTTACAGTTGTGCCTCTGGGCCAAAATTGACATATGGGGTTTTTTTTTAAAGATAAACTATTCAAAAGCAAAGGTTCCCTTTATCTATCTTTAAGATCATCTTCATCTCAGGGAACAGAGATTCTCTTCTTCTCTTGGGGCAAAGAGTCTTCATCACTTCATCTGTGTTCAAACTTCTCAACAATTACATCCACTTCAACATTGGCTCACTTAACACTGCATTCCTTTGCTCAGATCTACCACTTGACCTTTCCATCTTCCCATACTTCTCTATAGTTTAAAGGAAATGTCTCAATATATTATAGTCTATCACCATAGCTTGCAAGAGATTTTAACCTGGAAAATAAAACAACTCCTCATCTTCCTTCCATCTGGGACATAACCCTTTCTTCACTGACTTAGATATCTTCATGTGGTCTCTTTGCGTGTCCTCACTTTGTACTCGTCTCTCATTCAAGGAGAATAGAGGTTTTCAGGTCCCATCTGTGCACTGAAAGAGCTAACAAAGGCAACGGTCAGGCCAAAGTAGTTATGTGATGAATTGCAGGTTGTGCTGGGGGCACGTAGCCACTGGCTGGACTCCTGGGTCAATGGACTCCTCACTCCTCCCCTTGGTCTCATCGGGGTGAAACCAGCCCCAGAGCAAACCCCACACAGGTGGTTTGGCTTCCTTCTCCCCCTGGCTCTCCCAGGGCCACCCCTTAGTCTCAGTAGCATGATGTCTCATGGCTCCAGGAGAGCTCTGGGAAGCTCCTTCGGTGGCCGTGCCGGTGGGGAGGGCAGCTGGGATTCCATCAGCCAGATCTCAGAGCCGTGGCTCGGCCCAGCCGTGGCTCGGCCCCGCGGCCTCCCCTCCCCCGCCGGCCGCGCCAGGCCCGGCCCGGCCCAGCCAGGCCCCGAGGCTGCGGCGGAGTGGCCGGGCAGCGCCTGGTGCCTCTGCTCCAACTGGGAACCAGAAGGAGGAACTTTCCTGGGTTCGCACTTAAAATGTGCATTCACAAAGGCTTACCCATGCCTTTTATTGGTTTTATCAAGTGTCAATATTACACATTGGCCAGTCAGGGACAAACCAGGACAAGTAGTTCAACATAAGATTATCTGGGTATGAAAATTACTTTTTTTTTTCTTAAATTCTTCAGTTCAGTTTTTTAGATGTCTTTTTTACTTTAATCTTAAGAATTGCTTGGTTAAGAGAACTAATTCTTTTTATTGGTATTATTTTCAATTATTTCTATGTGCCATATGTAAAAAGTGGGATAACACGTAGAATACATTACATGATATAAAAAATATCAGCAAGATAAGCTTAGAATTTAATTGTGATGCCCTATTTCAATGAAGAAAATTAGTTTGACAACCATTAGTATACAATAGAAATGACTGACACACATTAACAACTACAAACAGCGTCCCTAAGATTATGCAAGATTTAAAAATGCTGGGGTGATATATTAATCAGTGTAAGCACTGAAAAGAGGTGACTAAATTTGCTGATCTCTGCATTCTAACTTAAGATGAGAAAGTTTTTTTCTAATTTATTCATTGAATTTCACCTCTCTGTGTTCTTGAATTCTCTGCAGGCAAATTAGAACACTCTCAAAAGTATTAATCATTTTACAGTGTCCAGAAAATATTGTTTGTGAACTATTTTTGTCTATAAACAAATTAAAAGTAATGTGCAAAAAAAAATTCAAAATTCAAATCAGCCTTGTCACTTTAGTTGGTATGGGAATCGAAAACCTAAATCAGAGTCTCAAATGCTTATAATTTTTTTCTTCTATCTTCCTGAAATTGCCTGGGCCAAATTTAAGTGCTTAATTTTGCATAAATAGTAACCTATTCAATTTATCATTAAGGAGTTTAAGACAAGTGAATATGTTAAACCATTTCCATATTAAGTTTTCTAGATTATGGTAAATTTGTAGGTAAATTTAAAATATTACATTGTTCCATTCCTAAGGGCATGTGAAAGCAATTAACTGCACTGTATGTATCAAATGAAAACTAAATATCAAATTAGTCAGTCTAAAACTTTTTCCCTGTAATTGACCTTTTGCTTGATTTAAATTAAACTCACAGAACTATGTTTCATACCTAGTATGTTCTAGGATATATAAATTTGGATATGACTTTCCTCTTGGGCATTGTTGACTATGTGAGCAAGATAGATTAACCAGCTGAAATTAAATGTTACTAAAGATTTTCCTGTTGTCTTTAGTTTCTCTTTTCACCTGCTATCAGTCTACAATTTACTGTGTTTAAATATGTTCTCATTCAATATTTGTAGGCAATAAAGATAACTTCAGCTTCACAACTGTTGAATTGTGTATAGATTTGTGTTAGAATTCTTCTCATTACACTTATCAAGACTACCTTTTTGTTAGACTCTGTTTGTCTACATATTTACTGCATTACTGTTTGCTGTTCCCTGTGAGGAAAAAAAAGCTTTTTAGAGTCTGAGTTGTGCAATGCACCTACTGTTTTCGAGTTCTATTAAGTGACTGGTGAAACTTCATTTTTTAAGGACGTTCTACACAAAATTTTCTGAAAATTTCTTATTCATTTGAAAAAAGCATTTGCAATGAAAAACAAAATCTAAAATATTTTGAAATTTGATTAAAGGATACATATGTTGAGGTTTGGCTGATTATCTAAGAGATTTCCTTTCACTTGAGTATCAGTCTGTAAATGCCAAACATATATACACAAAAATAAAATTTTACAAATGGCTGTTCCATGTATCTATTTCTAAAGTGCCCTTGAAATTTCAAAAAGGGTGGTGCTTTATATGTTTTTAATTGCTGTTCAAGTCTGTTTTGCCCACAAGAGTAATTAGTAAATAAACACTCTATCTTGACCTTGAGCTTTCTCAGCCTATTTGCTTCCCCACAGTGTTGAGGAGAAAGTAAGAGAGTAGTTGTGTGGATGTCTGGGTGCTAGCCAAAGCTAATCCACCACAAAAGCTAGCAATTATTTTCTGACAATTTCAAGGTAAATTTTATTTTACTCATAACAGTTCATATTATTGTTGTTCTTGATATTTATATTAACAGGTAAAAACATCAGTCTTTTTAAAAATCCTATTGTTTTGCAACACACTTTTAATTAGAGAGCTTTGAGAGGCTGGAGTATTCTGATATGTTCCTTCGATCTCAGGTAAAATACCTGACTAGTAGATGAGTACAGCTAGGGCTCTGTGGTAACTCTTCGCAGTCAAATTGGAGGTTTGGAAACTAAGAAATATGAATTGTCTCACTTTTAATGTTTACCAAGGCCCTGACACACTACATTGCCGAGGCAAATTACAAACACTTTTGAACTACAAGGAAAGACCTTAAAGCTGAATTTCTAGTTAATTGAACTCATTTTAACTGCAGCAGAGGTGTCAGAATGGACCAACAAACCGCATTCAATGAATGAGATTCTAATATTCCCTTCTGAGTACAGGGAAAGAAGACCAAACTCACTCCCTTCTGTCAGTCCCTGAAGATTTGTATTATCTTACTCCATTTTCCACCACTGTATGAGCTGCTTATACAGAACCTAGCCTGCCTGTCAAGCTGAAGCCCCGACCCTACTCAAGTCAAAGCCTTTTGAGCAGAGAAAGTGTTGACAAAGTTTTAACTACTTATCAGGTTATTCTATTACATATACATTGTAAAGTAAAACACCTGATAAGACAATGCAAAAACTAAGACAGTGCAAAGATAGTAATCGTATCATAGAGACTATGCAAGTGCAGTACTAAATCTTGCATTATGGAGTTCATTATTACTCAGTCTTCCTTCTTTTTTTATTTGTTGTGGCAATATAAACGGGTCCCAAATGTAAGGGCCTCATTTCACCAGCAGCTGACATGGATGGCACTAGAAATACATAACTTCTGATGAAATAATAAATGGCTTCCTTTCTGTCACACTAGTCATAATCCAAGAAAAATGTAAGTGGCACTTACCTTCAAAAAATGAAATAATAGCATGATAAAGAACAAAAAAAAGACAAAAATTTCAATGGTATATATTTAAATAAATAGAGTATTATTCCAGATAAATAGTTGTGATCTAGAATGTTAGTGTTCTTGCTATATGAAAGGCTGTAAATGCAGGCTTTTCTAGGAAAATAACTTAATTTCTGATTATTTTCATCACACATAATTTACTACTTAAATATTCCTTGTGAAATTTGATCTTTTGGTCTTTTTCTCTTTACTCTGTAACCTTTAAGATGTCAGAATCTTTTGTAAATTGCTTCAATTTAAGCCTGAGGAAATTACAGTAATCCAAAGAAAGTGGTAGCGAAAATGATCCCATGAAAGAATATTAAACACACAGACCTGATTATGAAATGTTCAGAACACATCTCTATGATTTTCACTCATGACATCTACACCAAGGCAGAAAATTAATATACACTTCCTGGCACATAACCAAAGAGTTAACGTTTCTCTTCAACTACTTGCTCGGAAATGCAAATCACGAATAATTTCTATCAATCTAGGCTTTCATTCTCTTATCAACCTCAAATCTCTGTTGCCTGTTTTAAATTTTGCAAGAAAAATTTGACCCATGCACTTAAGCCAATATAGTCTAATTATCCCCTTGCCACTCCCAGAAAAAAAGACAACAGAAATAAACTCAATTAGAAGTAAGAATTTCCAATTGTGTGCATAGACCTTTTTCATAAGAAAAGTGGTCTCTGAATCACTTGAGAGAGTAATGTAATTTTTGTTTCTCCTAATTTCCCACTTTAAGCAGAGTAGCAATCCAGAAAGTCAGTTTTCCAAAAAAAACCAACATGCAACTTTTTTCATAAAAAAGAATCAATATTTTTAATATCTTGTCAGAGGAGGCTGACAGTGGGTCCGTGAGCCAGATGAAGGAGTTGACAGAAGAAGGCAAGTGTGTTGGCATGGAAACTGAGGAAACAGAGAAAAAAGGAACACCTGTGAGGAAGACAGAACGTCTATCTGTGATTGAGAAGTCCTGTGAATGCTTTCCCAGAGCAGTGATTG
>WAAG01041387.1:0-39292 GCA_013390105.1 Tichodroma muraria
AGATACGAGAATAAACAAGTTTTTAAGACACCCTGGAGCTGTGTCCTGCAATGTCCTTTACTGGATAACAGTGGAATAAACTGCCTCAAAGAAGCCAGAGTGAACCTTCTCCTAGTGACTAATCCAACCTATTAAATACATTTAATGGAATCACTAGTTTCAGTTGGAGATATGGTCTGACGTACCTTCTTCCTGTTTTGTCACATTTTTCTGAGCTCTTAGTGTGTTCATATGGGTACTCCTCTATTCAACTCCTTGTTTCACGTTTTTCAATCAGGTTCGGAACGACGGACACTCGATAAGTAAGAAACAACCAAGGAAACCAGTCATTACTGTGATGCTTTTTGGATGGTGGTATGAAATGATCATCTGAAACAAGACCCACAACCAACATGCCTTCCTGTGATATTTCCATAACTGAAGCTCAACTTAGTTATTCTTATGTCCAAATGAGATACAGCATCATCTACAAAAATAATCCAAATTATGTTTCTCATTTCCAGTTGCAAAAACTCATCAATGTGTTTGGTTTAGTAATAATGCAGCAATATTATCTTATTACTAACATTTATTGAGAAGAATCTATTTCTATGTCATAAAATTACTCATATTTTATTAGTTCAAAACAGCAGTTGTTTTTCCCTGTTTGCTGGATTTTTGTTTTTCTGACCCTCAGAAAACCTGAATTGTAGTCCAGAGTATACAGTCTTATTAAAACAGCATTGCATATTTTTTCATTGCAGATTATTATGGGACCAGTAAATAAAGCAGTGAAAGATGTGATTTTTGGCAGGTCTATACATATGCTCAACATTTCTTTGTCTCTGGAATATGTCTTGTGCTGACCTATGCCAGTCTGCTCTTTTACCGCAATTAGACCTTTTTGTTCCCTATTTGTGTTGGTTTTGTTCCCTATTTTCGTTTAATATTTTTTATGCCATTGGTGCATATCATGTTGGAAATGGCAACATAGTGCATCATGGAAGCTGAACGAGGACTCCAGTCAAAGAGCCCCTCCTGAAACAAAACATGCTACCACTTCTTGGTCAGAATATGATTTGAATAATTATTCATATGAAACCTCAGTTGAAACAAGACTTGGAATTGAAACCTTAAATTATTCTGGTTCTCAGTTCTGAGAAACAGCTTGATGACACTTCCTGACTGCACTGAATGCTATTCAGTGATGGAATTTTTACTGCAACCAGTAAACAAGTCACTGAGTGACCTGGTATCTCATAGCAGCTCCTCCCTCCCGTCTTGTTTCTTTCTAGTGAAGTAACACCAATGTATGTGAAATAAGCCTTGCCCTTTGCTCCTTCTTGTTAATACTGGGTGGTGCTGCCCTGCAGATGAATTTGCTGTAGGAATATGGGGATTTGAAATTCTTTTTCAGACTGGCTAGTCCTGGTGAGATGGCACTGTTCACATTTATGCTTTCTCTTCTCCCCAGTGGCCTGCGTTTTGTTGATGCTGATGGACATTAGTGACCTTCTTTCAGCACATCAGTATATAAAGATGTGCATGTTCCGTGACTGTGTCCTTAAGAGTGGTCAGAGACCTCTGCTCATGTAACTTCTCCTTCCTTTTCCCCACACTCCTACCATTCCTGGTCTCACCATCGAATTCTATTATCTTTAGGGTTGGAAGAGAACTTGGAGATCATCCAGTCCAATTGTAAACTTGCCATTGCCACTGTATCCCCTAAACCACTAAACTATCATGTAGTGCCATATCCAGACCCCTCTTAAACATCTCTGGGGTTCCACCACCTCCCTGTACAATTTATTCCAATGCCTGACCACCTGAAGAGTGAAAAAATTTTTTCTGATATCTAATGTGAATCTCCTCTGTCCCAGTTTAAGGCCACGGAACACAGCACTCAAAGTGCAGCCTCACCAGTGCTGAGTACAGTGGATGATCACTTCCCTGGTCCTGCTGGCCGCATTGTTCTTGGTACAGGCCCAGATGCCATTGACCTTCTTGGCCATCTGGGCACACTGATGGCTCATACTGAGCCAGCTATCAGCAGCACTTGCAAGTCCATTTCTGCCAAACAGCTCTCGAGCCACTCCTCCCCCAGCCTGTGGCACTGCACGGGGTTGCTGTGACCTAAGTGCAGGACCCGGCACCTCACGTTCTTGAACCTCCTGCTATTGTCCTTAGTCCATTTGTTGAGTCTGTCCAGGTCTCCCTGTAGACCCTGCCTACCCTCACACAGATCAACACTTCCACCTAACTCAGTGTCATCTAACCATTTTTTTACCTATCAAAGATTTTTACCATGATGCTCTCAAGGTCTTCAATCCCATGTACTTCTGTTCTGGAGCTGGTGAGACACTGGGAGTGCAAATACTCTCCAAACTCCAGCACTGATTACCGTTGCTGTGCGCCATAGGACCTTTTTTGTTTCCAAATGTAAATAGATACTTACATGTGACATAACAGTGACATGTCTCACATAATGACACGTTTATCAAAAGTTCCAGACAATGTGCTCTGACTCAGGGAAGCTCAACATTATTGCTGCCAAAGCCACACTGTCTTCAAACCTTGTTCACTGTTTGAGTCACTTACTGTGTGACTACAGACTGATCTCAGTCCAGCAAGGGATTATCCAGCATAGTCCTCTTCCCATGGGTATAAACTCAGTGCAGACACTGTACTTGTCTCCAGGGAACCTGATGGGAGATACCACAACTCTCTCCCAGGGGAAGGATCTGGATGTAAGGGAAGGTATGGCACCTGGGAAGGTCTCACCTTGCAGAAAGGATTCAGCAGGAGTGTGTGGCCAGTCTCAAAGCTGAGTGGTGGCTTCTTCAGGTTTGTTCACTGCTGATGCCAGTCCTCTGGATAATGGAATGTGTGTGCAGGTAGTGTGGGATCCCAACTTTGAATGTGGTGAGTATCTTGAATCCAGGATTTGGTTAAGGTATATTTGTATGTTGAGTATTTTCCTACAGAAGACAGGCAGAAGCCATAATGACACTGAATTCCTTTTGCTACAGAGATTGCATAACATTTACCATTGTGAAATGTGTTATTTTGAGAAGTGAGTCAAGCATACAGAAAGTAATCCTATGCAAGTCCACCCATTACCCACATACCAACTCACTGTATAAAGACAAGACTGCGTGTAACCACTGATAACAATAAATATTTCTTTGAAGGCGGTGCAGAAAAAACCCTTTCGTTACCTGACTGCTGAGTCAGAACCAAAGAAGGTAAGAAACTTGGGTGCCAGATAGAAGTTATTTTTGTGCATGTGCAACTTTAGCTTCAAGCTTTCTGGAGTAATCTGTGGATATGAGAAAGCATATTGCAGTAGGCAAAATCTAGAAATTGTGTCTCCTATTCATGACGGTCTTCCTACAGAGACCTTTGGGGACCTGAGATTTTCAGAGCTTGGTTATTGAGTGGTGGGTGTGCTGATGGTTTTGCTTCGACAACCAGCCTGCCTAGCAGCTCCCCCTCAGATATGCAGCAGCCCCCAAAGTCCCTGCAACTCCGAGCTGTGCTGTGCTGTGCTGAGCTGGGGTGGCACAGGTATTACCCATGCTGGGGCCTGGCCACCTGCCTACCCCAGCCATGACTGCACCTCACACCCTTGAGTTTGGGCAGGAATGTGTCCATGCTGGTCTCTGCCGAGATTTCCCAAAGTTGTTTTCCTTCTGGGACCCAGGCTTACCTTGAACTGTGTTACTACAGCAATACTATGCCTGATTTTTCTGTATATCTGGTAAGTAACATGTTTCTTCAGCAGCAGCATAGTGGTGACTTCTCACTGACTTTCCTGCTGTTGCTGTGAGGCAGAATTGCTCTGTGCTGGCATCTCCCTTGCCTTTGACTGAGTCTTTCCGGACATGATTACATGGGTGGTCAGCTTTTAGCCACCCTGGGGGATTCCCAGGTTTTGTGAAGACTTCCTCTTTTTAAAGCCCACTGCCTTTGCCTGTCTGCAGACTCCCCTTGGGTGTCTTCCAGGCTCCAGATGTGGGACTTCCTAAAATTTGTGCCTCTGCTGTGCTTTTGGTGCTGTCTTCTCTGGAGGCCTCCACTCTGGGCACAGATATTGCAGCCATCTGTGAGCCCAATGACATTTTAGAATCATAGACATGGTGAAGTGTTGGCTTCCCCTGAGGAGGCCTTGGTGCTGATGGAGAGGAATTGTTCTTTTGGGTGACACTGCATAGTGATTAGGAAGATTTTGTGAGGAGGAAGAAGAGGGGTTTTTTATTTGTTGCTAAGTGGTAAAAGATGAGTCAGGTTATGTTCTTTTACCCTCACTGATATACCACAGGTCCTAACTAAGGTTTTTCTAGGGATCATCTGAAACTATAGCAGTAATATTCTATTTACAAAATACTATGCTAAAAATTTCTTTCAATGAGAAAAAACTGCTGCTTTCTATGAGTAATTTCAAGTTACTTATTGTACAAAAACTTCCTTTTGAAAGGACCATTGTAAAAACCAATATTGTGTTGTTGAATTCTTTCCCGCAAAACAAGCAAGTCTGTTATCTCTAGCAGAGAGGTCAAGGGATAGTTTATATTGTAGTGTGAGCCCAGTGGAGAGGACACTCCCATGGCACCCACTTGAGCTATAATAAGCCACTGGCCAAAAGCAGGAGGTATGGTGGGACCACATGTCTCATAAACATCGCTGAATTATCTGCACTCTGAAGCAAGAGGGCTGTACCCCACACAGGTGGTCTGTCTTCAGCACTGGCTGAAGTTTTCACTGATGGCAGCCATGTGCAGTAAGGTGATATGGAGTAATGTATCCTAGCCAGGGGAGTCTGAGCTTGCCCCGAGATGGGTTTAAAATCCTGGAGAGGGATGTGCAAATGAAATGTGCAAGTACTCCTTCCAATGGATCCCCTGTAGATTAACATGGCATCTGACAAGGTCTCTTAGCCTTTTGTTCTACTTTTATGTAAAACATTTCATATTGGAAGCAAGATCAAATTCCTAGAAAAACTTCTTTGCCTTTTTGGCAGAAATATACTGTACCTTCTCTGATTACTCAACAGGAGATTATTTTCAAAGCAAATTTATTAGTCTTTACTCCTCCTCTTCCTCTCTGGTTTATATTCCCCATGCTGATCCAGGAGCTGGGAGGCTGCAGCCATGCTCCCGCTCCAGGCTCTTCTGCCGGCTGTGGTGTTTGCACTCACAGCCCTTCAGGCCCTTGCCTCTGACACCTTCCTGGCAGCCGTCTACGAGCACGCCGTCATCCTGCCAGATCTCACCGAGGAGCCCGTTTCTCCCAGCCATGCTTTGGCCCTGATGAACAAAAACATGGATGTCTTGGAAGGGGCCATCAAGGAAGCTGCCCAGCAGGTACGAGGGGTACCGTGAGGGCTGTCCATCAGTGTTTCCTGTTCCTGCTGACCTCCCTGGTTGTCTGTTGATGGGTGACCCTTAAACGGAGCCTGTCGTGACAGGGTGCCCACATCATTGTGACTCCTGAAGACGGCATCTATGGCTGGCGGTTCACAAGAGAATCCATCTACCCCTACCTGGAGGATATCCCTGATCCGGTGGTGAATTGGATTCCCTGTACTGACCCCTCAAGGTGATTCCTTCTGCAGTGGTTTAGGTGATTTCAAACTATTATCTCATGGAATCTTGAGCAGCTCACCCTAAATTACTAAGAACCGCTAATTCTTTAATCTATAAAAAACCACTTGTACTATAGAAATGCGATGCATCAAAAAGAGTTCTTAATTAAATGGTGAAGGGAATATGTCATGTAAAAAGCATTGAGACAGCTTTACTTGCAAAAGGACAAAAAAGAGGACTTTAAGGCAAAATAATTTTTTTAAAAACATGCACAACTTTATTGATTCACATCACTTATGAAAACCTTCTGTAAGTAGAAGCTAATTTATTATCATGTTAGATGCATAGATCAGACAAGCTGATTCAGTTCTCAGTTCTGGTAGCTGAGTGATATCTAAACCAAATTGCACAAAATATTAATCTAGATCTGATAGAAATATCTTTTGGAAATCCAGCCACTTGCACAGTCTGCTGTTTTACGCACAGAGGTGGTCCCAATGTGTGTCAGCTGGGACACCAAAAAGACCAAGTTCATGTCTAAGCTCAGCTTTTATGTTCTCTCTTAGCTGCATCTGTTACTCTTCTCTAAGCTTTTATGTTCTCTTCTGAGGCCTTATGAAGCTAGATTTCAGGAGTCCTCAGCTCTGTAAATGCTGTGCCCACTTTTTACTAAAGGCTTACAGACAAGAATTATTAAAAAAGGCTGAAATTGTCTTCTGAATCAGAGCTTAGAGCTGCTTGATAATTTGCTTTTAAGCTTTTTATGATGTATGTCTCTGTACTGATTTATTCTCGTCTTTGCTTTGTGAAGCTCTCCACATCTTTGTATGCATGTTAGCTGGGAATTCTATCCACACAGAAAATAACATTGTAAAGGGTACAGGAAAGAAGAACACAGGGAGACCATTTTTTAAAGATAAAAAAGACTGGCAATTTAAAATGATGCTATGAACAGAGAAGAAAATGAACAGAAACTATGATTTGATCTATTACGTTTTCAGCATCTGGAGATGTGCAGTTAATGGAGTCGTAATTCTGAATACATTACTTCTACATGGGCACTTAAACACCTAAAAGATTTTTTTTTTTCCTTCACTAAAAATGCAATAGATTTGGTCCAGCACCAGTGCAGGAACGACTCAGCTGCATGGCCAGAAATAACTCCATCTATGTGGTTGCAAATATCGGGGACAAGAAGCCGTGTGACTCCAGCGATCCCAACTGCCCCAGGGACGGTCGCTACCAGTACAACACGGATGTCGTCTTTGACACACAGGGGAAACTGGTGGCTCGTTACCATAAGGTAAGGAGGTGCTTCAGCATCAACCTCTAATTTATTATCAATAAGTTTTTCAGCTCTCTGGCACCAATTTCAGATGGTATCTACAATAATTTTACATTATTATAAAGTGACAACCTATCCAGGATGATTTGATGATCTTATGGCCAGAAGGAAAACCAAGCAATTGCTTGACCAGTCATGCAAATTATTCCCAGGAGTAATAAAAAAGTATTACTTTTTTCCCAAAACACTGTTTGCCAGATGCCAAACACTTGAGGGCTACATTTATGACATGGTAAAGAAGCAGTGACAGAATTTCCCATACTCAGAGAACATTAGCTTTTCCTTGATACATTCGTAGCCAACTTAGACAGTGCTTTTGCAGGGGACATCTTGGCCCTTGGTCTTGGAGTTTAGCAGCTAGTACTGGACGGGCATTGCTTTCAGGAGCTAGATGGGGCACAGCCACCCCATTTTTGGTGGGGAGGGTCAGCTGGATGGATACAAACCAGCTGTGCCAACCAGCTCAGGTACCTCAACTCCCAGTTTTGCACTCAAGCCTATCTCAGACACAAAAGCTGTTCATAATCTTGCCTTATTTTCAGTTTCTAATATGCCATTTTCTTCACCTGCAGTACAATCTGTTTAGAGGTGAAACTCAGTTTAATTACCCGAAAGAGCCAGAAGCTGTCACCTTTGAGACTCCTTTTGGGAAGTTTGGCATTTTCACTTGCTTTGACATCCTTTTCTATGAGCCTGCTGTGGTCCTGGTGAGCAAGATGCAGGTGGACACCGTGCTCTTCCCAACAGCTTGGATGAATGTCCTGCCCTTTTTGACTGCAATTGAGTTTCACTCTGCCTGGGCTATGGGCATGGGTGTTAATTTACTTTCAGCCAATACTCACAACACCAGCATGGCAATGACGGGTGAGTTGCATTCAGGAATAGGGAAATTGTTCCCAGACTCAGAAAAGGCAGAAATGTTTTAGACATAGTGAAGTCTCTGAAAAAGAGTGTTTTAATTGGACTAAAGTTCTTTGTGATTTGGTACTGAATGTAACAAACAGCTTCAAGTAAGAAAATGTTGAATGTTCCAAAAAAGGTAAAAATAGAACACACATGATCTTAAAAGTGAAATTTTATTTCTAAAATAGCACAAAGTTTCACTTAAATTTTCAGTCTCTCATCTAGAGGCAGCATTTTCTGTTTAAAAATCAATCAATAGTTAAATGGAGAAAAGAAAGTTTTAATCAGAACCTAATAGTGTAAAACCAAAAGGAGGATTCCTAATGTATACCGAATAAAACGTTCTCTTTTTTTTTGTGGCTGCTGAAGAATTAGATATGTTATGTTTTGCTTTGCTCTGAATATATATTTACTGACTTTCTTTTTCTATTAACTGAGAAAAGGACGTAGCTGCATCTGTTACTCTCCTCTGAAGCAAAGTGGAAAGTACAAAGGAACATTTTTGCCTACCCTAAATAGACTGAGCTGAGTTTAGGCCACAGCTTGTGTTCCCCTCAGTGAAACATAACTACCCCCATGATTGCCTCCTTTGTCAAATACGCCACTCTGAGAGCTATGATTTATTTTTAAACGAACCTACGTTTTAACACTAGGATGGGTATTTTAGCTGTTCTGTGCTTTAAAATCACTCCCAAACTCTCAGTGACGTGTTGAATGGAAAGAGTATCGCTGTAAAACAGGGGCGGTGTGGTGCGGGGGGTGGCTGGTGCCCCTGCCGAGCCGTGTGTGTGGTGCTGGCTAAGGGAGGGATGCTGGTGTCCTCGGCAGGCAGTGGGCTGTTCACACCAGGAGGACCTGCCGCCTACCACTACGACAGTGTCACCGAGGAGGGACGTCTCCTGATAGCAGAGCTGAGCTCACACCCGCGTCTTTCCCCTGCCTACCCTCTTGCCATCAACTGGAGTTCGTATGCCACAAGCATCAAGAAATTTCCTGGAGAAAACAGCACTTTCTCAGGAGCTGTCCGGAGGGATATATTCACGTTCAGCGAACTCAGGCACAAGGATGGGAATTACACTGTTTGCCAAGGAGACCTTTGCTGTCATCTGGTCTACCAGATGTCAAACAAGAGGAAAGATGAAGTTTATGTCCTGGGTGCATTTGATGGGCTTCATGGCTCTCTCATAAAATACCATTGGCAGGTAATTGCAGTTTTAGAGGTGAATGTGGCAAAAACATGCCAACCACCTAAAAACATTTGTCCATTACTGCATCCTGGGAACTTTTCTTGCTTTTAAATCCAGCTCGTGTTGGCTGAAAGCTTAGTGGTGTTTTGCCTTTCTGTCTCCTCCTTCCCGCAGATCTGCACTCTGCTCAAGTGCCCAAGCACAAACCTGAGCACATGTGGGCAGCCCGTGGAGACAGCTCAGACGGAGTTTGAGATGTTCTCCCTCAGCGGCACGTTTGGCACCAGCTACGTCTTCCCAGAAGTGTTGTACAGCGGGGTGTGGCTGGCCCCCGGGGAGTTCGAGGTAATGGGACACCCTGGAGCTCTCTGCTGCAAAGTTTTTCCCGCTGTGGTGATGAAAACTGGTCTGGCAGCAAAGTCCCATCCAAGAACCGCTTTCTTTGGTTCTGCAGACAGTAACCTAAGGGGACAGATTTAAACAAGGTGGATTGAATCAGTCCTTACTGATGAGAACATGCCAGTTCTGGAGCTGAAAATCTCTTCAGTGCTTTCTTTAGCAAATCTGCCTTCTCTCTTCAGGTCACAAATGAATGAGCCACAGCTTTCAAGGAGCTACTTTCTACAGGTTTCTCATGATGGGCATTTTAGGAGAAAAAGAAGTAAAATACTCTAAGAAATTGTCCAGACAAGAAAAATTACTTAGAGGTATCATGTGTAAGAACAGAGATGCTATGCATTTAAGAATGTTAAAAGCGATTTTTGAGGGGTTTTGTGGAGTTTATTTTTTTATTTGGAGGTTCATCTTTTATTTTTGCCAAAAGATGTTTTCATTCATAAACATTAGATTAGTTTTATGCAATAGGCTAGATGAAATCCTAATTGATTTGGAAGAAGTATATAACAGCTTGCAAGAGACAGAGAAGACAGTGAGAAAGACCTGAAAATTTTAAGGGAAACAAGGGTTTATTTTTTTACAAAGTGGGAAATTGCAAGGCATTGTTCACCTTTCATACTTGTCTTTGAATAAGACTTCTGGAAAAACAGGCACATCAAATAATTTATTGGTTTGCTACAAATATGATCATAGTCTAGTTTTAAAACAATAGGTTGTATTAACAAATACACGTTTACCTTTTGTCAGAGGCAAAAGAAGTTGTTACAGATGTTCACAGTTGAACATGAATCACAGGTGAACAGTGATTTCAAATTGATATGTAAGAAGTAACAAAGAAAAGCTCCATATGGCCAGTAACTTGAAATTCTCTATTTCCATCTGAAAATGTTTTAGGGTCTACAAATCAAAAAATGTTTCAAATATGTCCTAGACGTGTATATAACCTTCGTAGCCTTGTATGAGTAACTAAAGAGAACCTAACAAATCAGTTATTCTCACTCTCACCTTCTTATGAGCTGGAGAAAATCTTTTTTTTCAAAGATGGAGGAAGGTTTAAGGACTTCTGGGTCTAAGGAAATATGGGAAGGCTGTAATGGGGAAGCTATGGCAGAGCCAGAGAGAATTCTGTTTTCTTTCACTATCATGACTGTTTTTGAAAGTTTTGCATCAAAATATTAAGCATCTAAGATCTTTCTGTACTGTGCAGTATTGCTACTCTGTTAGTTGATATTAGTGACATTCTTTTTCCCACCAGGTACTACATGATGGGCGTTTGAAAAGCAAGCATGGCACGTCGAAACCGCTCATAACAGCGACGCTTTTTGGAAGGCTTTATGAGAAGGACCAGCCACATCCTCTGCGAATTTCCCTGTAAAGTATCTCCTTACAAGTTACACACTCACCAGAGACAGGAGGGGAATTTCCTTCTGAGCTGTAGCAGTTACCCTGTACGATTCCTGTTCTGCAATCCTGCACTTCTGCTCAGCAGCTGTGGCAGTTGGGCTTATTTGGGAGAAAGTGATGTGTTCACTCTGCTGTGCATGGCTTTTTAACAGTGCTTGAGACAGTGCAATTATTTTTTCGTATGCATGATCTGTCACATGAACCTTTTATTCAGAAATTTTGTTTCCCCCAAGGTATCATATAGATTGCTAGGATTACAGTAGAAAGAAGACTGATACCAAAATCTATGAAATGTGGTTTGTCATTTTGTTGGAGAATAAATTTTCCCCAAGAAAGTTTTCTGTCTCTTTTGCCCCTTCCCATTATTCAGACTGTATAATGATTAAGCTTCTGCATTTTCAGCCTTACGGCCTACTTAACATTTAATGAGCCTTGGCCCCATTCTGATGAAAGTACAATAAAGGGAAAACCAGATTTAAAATTATTTTAGGTGCAATCTTAGAGAAAGAAAGTGGTCCTCCACAACCCACCCAGGTGTTGGGTCTGGCTAAGGTTCCACCCAGTGGATGCAGAACATCCAGTTCTGCAGTCCCTCTGATCTTGCACCTCTTTGTATGTGGCAGATGGGTTCTGGGTCTAGTGCACTTCACATCCAACTTACCATATAAACACAGTACTACAACACCTTCTCCTGAGTATGTGGATAACTTCTTCAAAACTGTTAAGATATATGAAATAGGCAATCTTTTAGCACCTGAAACACATTTCACCTTGTAGTGTGAGAAATGGGCCTTATTTTGGATTTCTAGCAATGATATATCAAACTTGGCATCCCTGGGCCTCATTTCTGTATGTCATGTTGTGAAGCAAATGAGCTTTATTTGCATCAAATATGCCTTGGAGTGGTCCCTGCATCCACACTCATCCCATAGCATTTTGCATCTGCTGCCATTCTTACGGCCTGCACCAAGGTTAGCACTGAGCTGTGCTAGATGTGGCACGTAAGAAACACTCTGTGGCTTCCCACCCCCCTCACACCTACATATGTTATCCAGAAGTTGTTGAAATCCCGTGATTTCTGTTTTTCCCCATGTTGAAACTTCTCAGTGTGCAAGTTTAGGATCTCTTTCTAGGACATTTTTCATCCTGGAAATAAACCAGCTGAGCTTGCACTCAGTGGGGGAACTGTACCACTTGGGGAGCAGTTACCCAAAACAGACAGGGATTCTAAGTCATGCTTGCTGATTCCTTGTTCAGCACCTCTCAACTGAACACAAAAACCTCACATGTATTGCTTGCTGGCAATTCTGAAGGTCTGGGTACTTCCCAGGTACACACAGAGCTGACTGTCTTGGGTTGTCAGAGCTGGACACAAGTAGGATACAATTAATATTGCTAGTTAAATATAGGATATCAGGAAAGGACTCATGTATCTCATCCATTGGCAGTGCAGAAGTCCAAGATTCTTTGAAAATTACACTAAAAGCAAATTTGAAGAATGCAGTTTTTGAGATGTGCTGCACAACTTTCCTCTTCCTGAGAGGGTTCCAAGGGTGCCATACAATGAACCACTGAGGAGTTTATTAAGCCCTTTCCCATTTCTGATGACAAAGCAAGAATTTGGACAAGCAGAGATGAAGTTGCATGGACTGCAGAGGATGAAGTTGCCTCAGAATAGCTGCATCATTTTAGTACACAAGAACCACAAACCCAACCCTGCTTTTGGGAGAGGATTCCCTGAAGGGGTTGCAAAAACCAACCAGATCTTCACCTCAGTGACTGGTGGTCACAGGCGACTAGACAACGTTCAGTTTAAGGGAATGTGAGGTTTTGTAATAAAAGGAAATTTCAAATGATGCAAATTACAGAAACATTCAGAATAGAGAAGCAGACAGGTAATGCCCGATGCAGCAAATGGCACTTATCTTTAACAGCAGCAATATTTACTTACTCTGGGGCAGATGTGCCAAAGTAGAAAAGTCAAATTAATTTATAAGTAATTCAGGTCAATGACCCCACCCCAAAAGCTGCTCCAGATGGTTTCTTAATGAGACCTATCCCTCTCTGAGCTGGAAAAGCATGCTCTTCATACATCAATATTTTTTCCTTACACCTTGATGCTGGCCAAAGCAAATAAGACCCACCTGTCCACAGTGTTTTTAATCACACAGAAAGAAAAACAAGTTCATAATAGATTTTATTGATGCAAGACTTCAGTTGAAGGTACAAAAATACTCCATTTAAACAAATATGTTCCAAACCTTGCAGCTAACTAAAGTAAAACTGGTAACAATTTTGGGGAAACTTTGAATAAAATCTAATGTACTTTATTTTATATATTGAATTAAAGTAAGGAAGCCTTGGAAAAAAATACAGAAACAAAATCTTAATAATCTGGAGTTTTAAAGAGAGAAGGACGTGTCCTTGCACATATATTTAAGTCATCACAACCTCAAGTTATGCATAAAATAATGTGGTACATTGAGGTACATCAGAGGTCGTGCGACTTTTGGACTAAATAATTCAAAGCTAAATGTTTATGAACAACTCATGTTACCATGGATGAATTACTGACAGTATGGGACACCATTCCTAGGTACATTGAATCAGTGCAGGTATAGTGAGTGACAGACAGAATGACAATGACCTGAATTTGAACTGCAGAATTTCTAATTAACCAAGAGCTGAATTGTAACCCCACTTCATCCAGACAGTGTTTGTAATGCCACTGTCCACCATCAGGGTAACCAAGCTGAAAAAGAGAAATAACTTGCACAGGTCAATAAAGAAAGCAGCAGCAATTATAAGGTTTACTACAGCTAATGCAGGAATGCATCTCTGTGGCTTGTGATGGACTGTGAGGTGTCATGGAGCCCCAACAGAGAAGTAATCATAGTACACCTTCTAAAAATTGACTTTTTAATGCTGTAGACAAACACCACCTCCTACTGAAGCCACAGATGAGCATGACAACATTACCAAGGGTTGTCTACCTGTGAATCAGACACAGCTGATTGGTGAAACAAAAACTTTACATACTGACAACACTACGTTATTTTCTCTTTCAGTCTGGGAAAAACAAATAAATTAGCAGCTGTGAAAGTATTAAAATATTTCTTGTAGCCACTCATTACTATAAAGTTTCAAGAGAAATAATCCATTTTCTATTCAGATATTTTCACAACAGCAAGGAATTTCTACTTCAAATATGTACAATGTAGGAAATGCACTGTAACTGCATGATTTTAACTTTGTCTATACATCTTCTTTGCTGCTTCTAATGTTAAAGTTAATTGATGAACTCACTGATGAACTCCCAGACTATGGTCTGGGAGCTGTGGCAGTGTCAGGATGCAAGATTAGCAAGGAGTATACAAAACAGGGATAGGTGTTAATGTCAAGCATATAGTCAACCTTTAGGAAATCCCCATTCAGAAAAAAGAGAGAATAAATATTTGCATACAGTTGGTCACCCAGCTTATGTACTGCAAAACACAGTAACATAAAACTAAAAAAAAAAATTGAATGCCTTTGAGATAGTCTTCAAGAGCAAGTGATGACTTTTGTAACAGCAATTTTGAACAGTTACTTCTAAATGAGCGTTAGGAGTATGAGCAACATGAACTTATCAAAGTCAAATACATAGAAACATTAAGGTCAGTTTTTTTAAGACGGTTATTTTTCTATTCTGCAATTCACCTTGATGTGCTTTCCAGCCACCTGAGATTGATTTTTGTACACTGAAAAAGGTCTATTCAGTTCTAGTTTTAGGGCTGTCTAAGGAAAATTCATTTGGAGGGGGAGGGGAGGGAAGGGGAGGGGCAGTTCAGGCAAGACTTTCTTCTCAAACTTGTGGATGAGTTTGGAAAAATCTAAACTTTATTCTGCAACATTTCCGAAATTCTTAGACAAAATATAATACTGACAGTTTCCATTAACTTGAGCAAAGAGAGAACAGTGAACTCTAGGCCTATGCCATTGCCATGTTACTTACAGGCTCTTTGGGATACACTCTCCCATATTCTTCAGAGACCGTTCTAAATTTCCTACATAGCTTTTATTCCTGTGCTGGCTAAGTGCTGCTGTATAATACTTAAAGCTCTCCCTTCCTTTCATTTTGTCTCTATTAGGAGCCAGAAATCTTGACTTAGTGCTCTTTTCATTGAGGTCCAATAAAATCAAATGGAGGCAGTGAGTTTGCTATACTACCACTAAAATCGGTGGTGGTTACATCAGTTTGCATCTATTGATTGTGCATCTGCAGAAACAGAGCTGTTCCTGCAGATGCACAATCTCTACGTAGACGTAGAGCTTTGAACTCAGCCATAATCTGTGGGTTTTTTCAGTTCCCCCTGCATTGAGGGTCTCACACAACTTGACTGAGTTTAGTTGCGGTTGGAAGTCATCAGCTCTGCCCTGAAGGGTTCAGAGATAGTGACTGATATAGCTCCCATCCTGACAAAAGTTAGGTGCACTGATCCTGTGAAATTCCCAGTTCCTTAGTTTGTCACCCAGCTGACAAAGTGTACAAAAACCGATTAAAAAAATGTACAAAGCTTTATTTTCTTCCCATCCCTATCTTGTTAAGTGTTGTCTTCTCCAATTTTCTCAGAGATGTGCTTATGCCAAGTTGTCTGCAATAGCTACCATAAGCAAATGGTGAAAATACGTTGTAATTTATTTATGGAAACATTTTTTTTTATAAAGGAGAATTATTCTTGCCTAAGAAGAAATCAAATATATCTGACACTGAGATACAGGAGGGAAGAGCAAACTGTGAAAACATGGCCATTAATAGATAATGAGGTGCTTCCTGGTAACTAGGCTGAAAGACAGAAAGCTTTTGGCAGGTGTGAGTAAAAAAATACGTGTGGTCTTTTCGTAGCTAGTGTCAATTAGCTGCGCCTTAAGAGTATCAGATGGCTGTATGTATGAGGATAGTGTATATATAAAAGCTTAAGTTTAATCAATCATCATTACCTAGCAACAGACTTAAACATTTATTTTGTTGAAGTTTATGAGACTATCTTTAATGTTACAATAGGCATTTAGTTGTTTATTCATGTTAACATTAACCTCTTTTTGCAGGAATTCTTCCAAATTCAGTATTAAACTAATCAAAACCAGAAACCTCTTGTACCTGAGGGTTGTGTAACACTTAATGTAACCACTCCTGTATTTTATCAAGGGAGTATTACAATGCCAGTTGTTTTCTGCTGAGCCTTTTCTTGAAGATCTTGTCCCTTCCATCACCAAGGATGTGAGCTGCATTCCTCCCTGATTTGTCAAGGTTCAACACTAGTTCTTGATGACTTACAAACATTTGCAAGTTGAAGGGAGAATCGGTAACAATTTCAGATAACAAAATGGACTACAGTGGGTAAAAAAGGGAGGGAGGAGAAGAAAGAGATGCTTTCTCTTCACCAGTCCTCACCTGTATGAACAAAAAGTTATGCAAGCTGGTAGAGGAACATTTGAACAGCTGAACCTCCTGTTGCCATCTGTTCCCTCTCAGTGTCATGGGTACTGGCAGGAGCTAGCTAGTCAGTGAGAACTCAATAACAAGTCATAAATCAAGTTCAAATTGACTTCAGTGCACCCTTTCCTCTTCTTCAGTGACCCGATATTCATTGATATACAGCACCTACTGACAAGATAAATAAAGCTTTTCTGGTGAAAAAATGGGCTGCCCAGACATGTCTTCCTGAGCAGAGGGTCAGCAAGAAAGGGTGCAGGCTCTGGCACTGGTAATTTCTGCACTAGTTATGTTGCTGTTTCTGCAGTGTCATGATACCACTGATGTTCATGCACAGCATCACTGCTTCCTGCAGCCAGCAATGACTGCAGAAGCAAAAGATGGCCCTGGCAGTTTTCCCCCACCAAAAATGGCACACAGTGCATTAGCACTGGCACCTGCATCCTGTTGGGCTTGCAAATGGACTACTAGAAACAGTCAGATTCAATATTTCTGGGAAAAGAGCATGTGTCCACTATAGTCAAATCCAGCATTTGTGAAAAGAACAGAGAACAGTCCATGAGAAGGCAAGCTAGAGGACATCATTTATTGACATGTAAGTCTTTATTAGCAGTTTTAGCTCTCAGTGGCTTCCAGTAGAGTAGTCACGCTTCCAGACCAGAATGTGACATTTCAAGACTTTCATTTCACCATGAGTTGTCCTTCTTGTTCAGTCTTATGTCCTTTGTGCCAGTGCCATACTTTCCTAGGTCCCAAGCTTATCCCAAGCCCAAATACCCAGGGGAGAAGTTGCAGCCTGAGCCCCACAGGTCCACTACAGGCTTAGAGAAACCTCTGGGGACCAGGAGCTGAAAGGCCTGGCTCTCCCACCAACGCAGCCCATCAAGTGGCACACAAAAACTGACCCAAAGTGAGTCAGTTCTTTTCTCTGAGGTTACTTTTTTTTCTGGAAGGATGCTCCTGCTTGGGTTCCACAGCAATACTAAAACTATTGTTTGAAGATGTGAGATGCTGTCAATGAGCTTCAGGTACAGTTCTCTGGTATGGTAAAAGTATATAGACAGCAAAGCAACAGGCCTTACCCTGCTACAAAGCACATCATATAAACACCAGAAAACATAAATAAATATAACATAAACAAAACATTCATAAATAAACAGCTAGCAAAATTTTTCGTTAGAAGGAAACAATATCTTTTAATCAGTCTTGTTGTCAGACACTGTCAAAGAATTGTGCTTAGAGTTTTTTGAAAATATCCAGCCTGGGATAGGTAAATCAAATTTTTAAAGATAACTGAAAGTGTTAAAGTTTGTCAACACTACACAAAACTAAAAGGAGGAAGTGAAATATTGGGCAATCATAAGAACAATTCAGTGAGTGCTGTTAGCTCCATCTGTTCCTTGACCACAATAAACATTTCCTTCACTTTGCATGCTTCTTCTCATGAAAGGAGCCTGGCTTTAGCTTACTTCAAATTGATTCATCTTTGCATATGCTAGTGGCTTGTGTCAGGATAGATTTATTACATGCTTATCTTTTCTGGATATTTAGGATTTACGTCATCCCGTTGATGAGATTTTCCCAGCAGGCTGCGAACCGGTCAGACCAAGCATGCAGCCACTTAGTTGGGAGAATTGGTGTGCGATGAGTCAGTGCCACGCTGTATCTGCAGCCTGCGCCGCTGGTGATGAGGAAGTGACTCCTGTGCCGTTATCATCTCCGAGTCATGCAGTCCGGAATATGGTGAGCTGCTGATATGCTAGTCTGGGATATCATTTTCTTTTGAAGATGAATCTCCTGTTGTTAACACTGAAGATAATAGTCGTTATTCTGCACAGTTCTTTCTGTAGTGAACAGCAATAGCACCAACAGCAGTAAGTATGATTTAAAGTATGATTTAAAAAGTCATTCATTCCCAATGGCTGAAAGAGAAACATAGTTAGGGGGCAAAGCTCTTTCACACACAACTATGAATTCGGAGTAAGGCTCTTTCGTTTCTGTGAAGTTATTAGAGGGCCATAAGGATGCAGAATGGGATTGTACCTTTTCACTGTTCAGTGCCTCCCTCCTCTGCGTTTGCCTTCTTTCTGGAGGTGGTGTTCAGAGGCCAGCAAATATCAACAAAGCAGTTACAGTCAGTAACTGCAGTTCGTTCCTGTTGGATTGATGGGTGCGGAGAAGCACTGGCAAGGCACAAGGGACCTGCCCTGCTGTGCCTCTGCTCTGTGGGGCGGCTGCAAGGACTCACTTGCCCTGCTGGAGCGAGAGGCAAGGGGCTGCTCCTGCCCTCGGGAGCCCTGAGAGAAGTTTTGCTGCAGAGTGAAGGCAATGGACCATGCTATGGCATTGCTTACCCTCACTACCAAATATGTAGAATCCCTCAGCCTGTGCAGAGATAGTTTCTTGGCTTTGGATGTGTTTTGTTTTGCTATAAAAACCATAATTTTCTTGTAATCTCTTACTCCTCTGTGCATTTCAGAGATTTGCATTTATGTTGGAGCTTGGATTTATAGTCCTTATCCTAAGCACTATATTTATAGAAAGAGCACAAACATTGCATTACTCTGTATAAACAGCTGGCTTTACTTGGAAAGGAAAAGTGATGTCTTCCACTGAAAACTAGGAAAAGAAACCATGGGAAAAAGTCTACAGCTTAATCATCTCATTTATTCCCCAGATCCCTCTGGTACAAATCTGGCCTAATTTCAGACTGTCTTCAGTGGAATTGCACCAAGATTGCAGAAGTAGCATTCAGATTAGCAGTAGCCAGATCATCTTGTTTAACTCCTGTAAAGAAATAATTATTTTTTCCTAATAGCTTATTGGGAATTTGGGCATTTCCCCCTAGATCTCAAGCATATGAATGGAAACTTAGGAAGATTTTTTTTTTTAATACTGTGTTCTTTATTTTTTTTCCTGAGAAATGTGTAAAAGGTGAGTGGAGTTATACACTTTCAAAACTCCTCTTCAGCCACAGGGGCACCTTACAGCCTCCAGTATTTATAAATCCATGGTTCCCCTAACAGAGGAACAGTTTTTAAAATGAACTGTGTGAAAATGAGAAACTTTCTGCTGATTGACCAAATAGTACCCACAGAAATGCAAGCTAAATGAATCACAGTAGAAACCAGTGCTTTCCTGACATTTTTTTCACAGTAAGGGTTCTCATTCTCATCCTTTTCTGTTCTTTCTCATTTCCAGTGTCCATTCCACAGTTTTGTGTAAGAAGGACATGATAACTTTTCAACACATTTTTCAAATAGGTTTGATGTCTGACAAAAGTGCTATTTCCACTCCCTTCTGTGCTGTTTTCCATTTTAATTACTTTATGCTTTAAAGACAAACAAACAAGGAGAGTAGATGACTGACAGTATTCTAGATATCTAGACATATATTGTGACATCTCTCTTTCTTGGTTTTCCAAAACACTGAAAACTACTTATTGCAGAGATACAATTTTTTTAAGAAAAATAGCCACAGCAACAATTTTGTAGAGAAGTTTTTACTTTGACTTTTGATGTATAACTGCCTTTCTATACTACAGATTCAAGACTGTTGAACACTGACAATTTTTAAGTGCTTTGAGTTATCACAAAAACAGTTTGACATGCTTCTCTTTGATATTTTAAGTAGCAAGTCTGAGAATACTTTCATGATCCATATCAGCATTAAGGCGCAAGAAAACACCTACTTGAAGCATCTGCACCAACAGAGGTGAAAGCTTGTTACCACAATGTTCCTTCACATTCTAAATTAGTTGACAATTTGGCCTGCCTAATTACTTAATTATCTTGATATATCAAAACCTCCTGAATTACTTTCATTTTAGCCAATACACACCATTAAATACCACCATTCCCATGCTCACACTCCCCTTAGATCTGTGGTTCACTCCTTTCCAATGCGTGTGGGTCCTGCAGTACACTTTTATTGCAAGCCAGGCGAGGGAGGGAAGTGCTCCCTGACCAGACGCGCAGCCCGGGCACAAGAGGAGGCGAAGCCAAGCCCACGCTCCAGGGCCGGCTGCTGCCTGCCCCTCTGCAGCAGGGCTGACCTGCTAGGGCAGGGGAAGGCTCCCCAGCCCCAGGGGTTCCCCCAGAGGTTTGCAGGTTGCTGCCAGGGAGCTGCCTCTGGAACAAATACTTGAAGCATAGCTGCAGTTCCAGAAAATGCCCTTGAGTTTTGGCTCTGTGTTACTCAAGGGAGAGAGCACGAAGCGTGGTGGCAGAGCACTGTGTACATGTGTGGATGGCCTTGGACTGAGTGCCCATAAAGAGCTGGCTGCCAGACTTCATTTTAACAACCAGCTGTACAGAGAAATGTAACATGGGTTTGCTCCCCTAAATTTTACCTTCCTATTAGATGTATATGTGTCAAGACAGTAATTACCAAGGCCTAAACATTCACTCCTCAAAGAGAAGTGCCTGGCTCTGAGGAAGCACACAGCATCTCAGAAAGGTGAAGGCTTCTTTCACAGACCAGTATTTGGGACCTAAAATGTCTTTTTCACTTTTTCCCAGCTCTGAAGAATCAGACCTGACTCCTTATTGTCTCTACACTTTCCAGTGGTTTCTCTCTCAGCCCGATCGTTGTTTCTGCACTTTTTTTAGTTGTCAAACTCTCTTGCTACAGCAAAGAGAGCCTTGTAGTGCAAAACCCCAGTCAGTCTGTGAGAGCAGCCTCAAAAAATATAAAAGAACTGAGTTGAATGCACCCATTTTGATTTTTGTACACATAACATAATAATGTAGCTAATCCAGGTCATCATAAGAATTCGCAAGAAGTAGCATTTTAACCCATCTTGTTGCATACACCCTTGAGGCACCCAGCCTAGCTGATGATCATCACAATAACGCTCTTTTACATTCAGCAGTATCACTGTTTTAAAAGGCTGCATGATCCTTTGTGGAACAAAAAATTGATGCTCCTCATCCGAGACTCTGGTACAGTCAATAATAGGTGTTTACTTAAAACACTTTTTCAATAGTTGCATCTTGCAAATAGCTGTTAACTTGTGAGCTGCTAGATTAAACCTGTTTGTTCAGTAATCATAACTCGACTGGTAAATACACAATGTGTCACTCTGTCTACACTATACCTTTCTAAGGAAATCTTACATGCTGCTGTAACCAACTTATACTTATGTATTTTGCTATATTTTAAAAGCTTACAGGAGGTAAACTACATGGTGTCTTTTGTTCTTTGCTTAGATAATACTGGGCCACTCACAATATGACTGTCACATTTAATCAAACAAGTAAACGTACTTCAAATCAATTCAATTTACCTAGAAATAAGGCCCATTAAACAAGTATGAGTGCTGCAACCACAATTTTGTTCTCTCCGTGGGTGACAAAATAAACAGTTTGAGCTGCTATTCACATCGACAGCTGCTACTGAGTCAAACAGCCCAGAATGCTGTTTGTCACACCAGCATCCCCCAGTAATACACAGGGGTTTCTGGAGGCTCCTCCAGCTGTGTATTAAAAGCCTGTTCTCTCAAAATTTGTGTTATCCAGAACTGTAATGGTGGTGAAGAGCATCAACTCCCTTTTGAGATGGTCTTTAAAATGAAAAAGTGCCACTCAACCAGCAGAAAATAAATGAGTGTTAAGAGCAGACCTCTACCCAGCATGAAGTTACAAAGGTAAGAGAAGTGGTTTTTAAAAGTATGCTTCTTCTAAATTTCCATTTTATCACATTTTAACCTTTGTATATGGAAGGAAAGTATTCTGCTTTCTTCTTGAAAATTTCTTCAGAGTTCAGCTTGTTTGAAGAGTTTGCCTCATGTGTTTTGGTTTATTTAGTTTCCATGTAATGCAAAGCCATGCACTTGATCTCAGTTTACTCCATCCTTTGGCTTGAGTTTCTACTTTCTTTTATTAAAAAGAAAAAAGATCAAAAAAATTTCACTGATTTTTTTTTTCTTTTAAGAAACCTTGTTTTCAGGACAAATCATATTTCTTTAGGCTAAACAGTTTATCTATCAGAAAACAGCAGAGAAGTTATTAATCTTTTAAATCTTAAGAAAAACTAGAGATAGCGTGTTAATTCTTTTTGATTGGCTTCATAGACTGTTTTGCCACAATTGTTAAATTTATTTATACTTTTATACAGAAAAAATTAAGTTCAAAATCTGTGACACATTTACAGTCTTAATGGGCTTAAAACCTTTATAATGATGCCCAGTAGATACATAGTTAAATTGGTGTTTAATTCTTTCTACTGTGAAAATTGAAAATTTGAGTTAATAAATATTCATCTGGCTGTGCTTTCTCTCACTTGGGTGTAAACATGATGAAAAAAAGGAATGATGCAGAAAAAAAAAACCATGAAGAGACTGACAAAAATGGAAGGAAAAGGTATATTAAGTGGTAATTAAAATGAGGTGAAAAAGAGCAGAGATCGTGTTAAGTATTTGTAGGCAGGAAGAAGGGGAAGTGAAAAGCACCCCAAACAGCACATAAATATACTCAGATTCCATATGACCCCCACTTCTGAGTGTGTCTTTGGGTGAACCTTGGCCCTGGAACTTGGGTGCCATTGGCTGGCCCTACTTGCAAAATCCCTCTGCATAACACAGGCTGTTTGCTAGTTGTAGCTGTCAAGGTTTTGCTAGCTATAATTTTTTTCCTATGGTCATTCAGTTCCCAGTGCCATGGTGTGCTTGTAGTAACATTTGGTTTAGTATGGGAAAGAAAAATTTTTTTATTATGTTCTATCCAGAGTAACCACAGGCAACTAAATCCTAAAGCAAATGGCTTAAATCAGTACTGGCTGAATTGCCATGTCAGTATTTTTTTGACAACCATTTTATACCATAATGATAGTACTACTGCACAACATATGCTAAAGATCTCTATTTTTCACGAGAACACTATCTTTCTGTTATTTAAAAGAAAAACAGATTTTTCAAAAACAGATGTTTTCAAAAAATCTGCTTGCCAAGTGCTTAAGTACTTTCATTAAAAGTTTTCCTAAAACCAGCGACTTGTAAGAGGGACATGCTACTGCGTACACAAGAGGGCAGCAATATTTGTGTCCTTAGATGCAAACTAAACCTATATTCTGGAAATGTTTCTCTCCATATTTGTGCCTTAGCTAAAAAACAGATTAATATAATCAATGCTCATAGTAATGCTAAACTACTAGCGTTGAAAAAAATAGAGCTAGACAGAAAAAAAATATTTGCTTACACAGCAGATAATGTTTTAGATTAGTCAGATTCTTCTTTATTTTGTCAGCAAAAGGGAAGAAAAGTTTTTTTCTTCTCTTAGATCTTTTCCTTGCATCTCTATTTACAGCTAGGATTTTCCAGTAAAACTTGATCTGTCCAGTCATCATTATCAGGATGAGGCTGGAGGAGAGGTCACGCATGGACTCCTCAGCTTTAGCCTTCTGTTTTAGACTTGTAGGTTTTAGCCTTATGTATCCAAAAAGAAGTTTAGGAAGTTTCAGAATTTAAAATTACTGATTTTCAAGAGCAAAGTGGAGATACAGGACTCCAGACAATATTGATGAAGAAAACTAGGATTGAAAACAAAAACAGGAAATACTGAAAATGGCTTCTCATCTGCCCACTGGACAAGGCACTTCCCAGTGCAGGCCTCTCCGAGTCACTGTTGTCCTGATGTGAGAACACCCCATTATGCAGTTTATTTCATCAAAGTAGCCTCCCATTTCCAGGGAAGTCAGATGATAAAAGTGTCATTCTGCTAAATGTAATTGCAAAATACAATACATCCTTCATAAATAATGAAATGTGAACTTCCTACACATACAACCAAATGAATGTGTTTACAATGCCCTTTTATTTTCCTCTCTGCAGCTCTTCCCATCTAGAAAATGGAAAATCAGTCATAAATGTACCTCAGAATTAGAAAAAACAATACCTGTGCTGCATACCTACGTGGATTTGAGACCCCAATAAGGATGCAATTGTGCTGTGAATCCGTAAATGGCTCTTGCATAAGGAGCAGCTGGTCAAACAGTATCCGTATTTCCATGTACATCTTCATGGTTTGCATTATTCTGGCCACAGTGGTTGGAAATCTGACAGTTATCATCTCAATATCACATTTCAAGCAGCTCCACACGCCTACAAATTTCCTGATACTTTCAATGGCTACCGTAGACTTCCTGCTGGGATTCTTCGTCATGCCTTGCAGTATGGTGCGCTCTGTTGAGCACTGCTGGTATTTTGGGGAGTTCTTCTGCAGGATCCACACGAGCATGGACATTATGCTGAGCACAGCTTCTATCTTCCATCTCTCCTTCATATCCATTGACCGTTACTATGCTGTGTGTGACCCTTTAAGATACAAATCAAAGATAAATACTTTTGTTGTTGTGGTCATGGTGTGTATAAGCTGGATGGTCCCTGCTGCTTTTGCTTTTGGGATGATCTTTCTAGACCTAAACTTAAGAGGTGCAGAAAAGATTTATAATCATGTCTACTGTGCAGGAGGATGCTTTCTCATTTTTAGTGAAACTTCAGGTATTGTGGCCTCCACAGTGTCTTTTTACATCCCTGGATTTGTGATGCTATACATCTATAGGAAAATATACTCTGTAGCTAAGAAGCAGGCAAGATCCATCGATGCAATTAGCAGAAAAAAAATGCACCACATTTCATTCTGCAGGGAAAGGAAAGCTGCTAAGACTTTAGGCATCATAATGGGAGCGTTTCTCATCTGCTGGACTCCATTCTTCTTCTTTACAGCTACCAATCCATTTATGAATTACGTGATACCTCCTGTTCTCATTGATGCTTTGGTTTGGTTTGGCTATTTAAATTCTACACTTAACCCAGTTGTTTATGCATTTTTTTACATGTGGTTTCGCAGGGCATTGAAGATTATTCTGTTGGGAAAAGTTTTTCAACAAGACTCTTCCAGAACTCATTTGTTTTCAGACTAACATGCTTTAAAAGCTTTGAACTTTTGCCTGGAGGCTGAACTCCCAGATATAAGAGCTGTGAAGGAAGGAAACACCTATTTGTTTGCCTATTTACCAAATTATTTCAAGCAGATAAGCAATCATTGTGCTTTACATATTCTTTCATTCCAGACTGGGTTTTGTATGCGGTGTTTTGATTATATCTACTTATATGCAATGCACAGAAGAGCAAGACTTCCATTTCAATAACTTATAGCAGTTTATATCCCTGATCTTCATAATTAAAGAGCTATTCTGACATAGTGGATTAATTTCTTGAACAAGTTGTGTTTTTATTACAATATTTGTGTTCATTTGTATTCTCCTCTAGAAAAAGCAGATAAACCTTTTCCTTTGAATTTCTTGGCATCCTTGGCTAATAACCCAAAGCTTTCTAAGTTTAGTCCTTCCCCTTCCATATGTGTGCAGAGCTCACAACAGGCCAGTAACCAGCCATACCATCACACTCCATGGAGAGGAGGTGAGGCAGAGAAAAGTTGTGCTGCTCTTTCTGTTTCTATTTCAACTAGTACTTGTCACTTATGAGTTTGTCACTTAAAGGCCTTGCTACTTAATGAGATCAAAAGCGTGTTTAACTAGATCAACGACAAGAAAAAATATGAAGTATGAAGTGAAAAGAAATTGCAAAAAAGCTGCATTGCACCTGAGAATGCTGTAAAATTATGTCTATCTAATGAATGTTTAGATGTAAAACGTCGTTTACTACTTTGCATCTTAGAGAACTTTTTTAGCTTGAACATATTGCTATTTTGTCTCATGGTAATGCTGTAAGAACTTTTGAGGAAAGCATATAGAGAATTGTGAAGAAATCCTGTGGTTGAACTCAGCTGGATTATGAAGGAACAGTACTGGGAGTGGGCAGGAAACGATCAGCATCTGAGAAGAGACCATGGAGAGAAATTGATGACTCTTTGCTAAAGTAAGAGCTATACTCAGCAATATGTCCTCTATTCATGTTCCTTTTAAAAGTGCATCATATCTGCATCTTGTCTTTGTTTTCTCTACTTTGTAGTGCACTGAAGCAGTCTATGCTGAATAGCTTAAAAGTTGAATGATGATACATTTCAGCAGGGCAAAGTATCAGGATCTGAAACTGTGTATTTTACTGTTTCATTGCCATCTTGTAAAGTTTGCCCTCCTAAAAATGGCATAAAAAGGAACAATGAAACATACACCTCATCAGCACTTCTGCTGTGGATCCATGCTAATGACAATATGACTACTTTAATACTTAATCTCACAAAAATAAAGAAAAAAAAATCATTCTGATAAGTAATGGGTAATTCTTTTCTTCCTTCAGGCCAGTGAGGCTGGCCCTGCTGTAGTTAATATTCGCAGAATCACAGAATCACAGAATCACAAGGTTAGAAGAGACCTTCAAGATCATCGAGTCCAACCCATGCCCTAACACCTCAATTAGACCATGGCATCGAGTGCCACATCCAGTCTCTTTTTAAACACATCCAGGGATGGTGACTCCACCACCTCCCCGGGCAGACCATTCCAGTACTTTGTCACTCTTTCTGTAAAACACTTTTTCCTAACATGCAACCTATATTTCCCTTGGTGCAGCTTAAGACTGTGTCCTCTCATTCTGTCAGTTGCTGCCTGGAGAAAGAGACCAATCCCGCCTGACTACAGCCACCTTTCAGGGAGTTGTAGAGAGTGATAAGGTCACCTCTGAGTCTCCTTTTCTCCAGGCTAAACACCCCCAGCTCCCTCAGTTGTTCCTCAAAGGGTTTGTGTTCCAAGCCCCTCACCAGCCTCGTTGCCTCCTCTGGACGCGCTCGAGCATCTCCACGTCCTTCCCAAACTGAGGGGCCAGAACTGGACACAGCACTCGAGGTGTGGCCTCACCAGTGCCAGGTACAGGGGAGAATGACCTCCCTGCTCCTGCTGGCCACATGATTCCAGATACAGGCCAGGATGACCACTAGCCTTCTTTGCCACCAGGGCACAGAGCTGGCTCATGTCCAGCCGGCTGCCGACCAGCACCCCCAGGGCCCTTTCTGCCTGGGCACTGTCCAGCCACACCGTCCCCAGCCTATAATGTTGCAGGGGGTTGTTGTGGCAAAAATGCAGGACACGGCACTTGGGCTTATTAAACTTCCTTCTACTGGACTCTGCCCATCCATCCAACTGTTCCAGGTCTCTCTGCAGAGCCCTCCTACCTTCCAACAGATTGACATATGCTTCCAGTTTGGTGTTGTCTGCAAATTTACTGATGAAAGACTCAATACCCTCATCCATGTCATCAATAAAAATATTGAACAGAACTGGCCCCAGCACAGACCCCTGGGGGACAACACTGGTGACTGGATGCCAGGCGGATGCAGCACTGTTTACCACCAGTATTCTCACACTCAGTGTTACTTTCTGAAATAAAATGCACGACCACTTGGACACTGATCTCACTTGAAGTAACATTTCAGAAGTGCTGCCAGGTGATACCTCCTTTCATCTGGTTGTATTTTAGATTGAAAGAAAGATAGATCCTCTGTGACAAATGGTGGCCATCTAAAGCATTTTAAAGTATATTTAGTAAGGTCAGCACATATTAACATAGTCCCTTCAGGAAGTCAATGAAGTTGTTTCTTTCCCTTAATTCATTACAGCACTATCTCCCTAGAAGTCTGGAAACATTACTGTGATTCCAGACAATTCCGTCTCTGCCAGAGTTTACAGCTGGAAATTTTCTTCTCATAACTTGTGGCATCTCTCAGGCATTGTTTTCTGGTTGCAGGAGGATTTTGTGAATGAGTAGGATTCCAACTTGCTTGCAACAGGACAGACTGTAGTTCAAATAGAGCATGTCCCTGCAGACAATGCCTAGACCCTACTGAAAAGCTAATTCTAATTAATGCCTAGAAACCACACTCCTCAAGTGAGAAAAATTGCTGATAAAGACAGTCTAATAGGTAGAGCAAAAACCATGCATGCAAGTAAAGCAGATTAAGGAATTCATCACTACTTCCCACCTGCAAAGCAGATCTTCAGCCATTGTGAGGAAAGCAGGTCTCCACCATGTGTAATGGTTTCTTGGGTAAACAAACACTAACTCCCATCACCCCAGTTCCTCCTTCCTCCCCCAAGGTTTTTGTTGGTGAGCCCATCATATGGTGTGGAGTATCTCTGGTCAGCTGGGGTCAGATGTCCCCTCCCAAACTGTTGAGAACCCCCAGGCTACTCAAAGGGAAGGTCTTCATACTGTGTAAGCACTGCTCAGTCTTAGCTTAAATGGGGGTTATGTGTATGTTATTAACATTGTTTTCATCATAAATCCAAAACACAACACCACATGAACTACTATAAAGAAAATTAACCCTTTCTCAGCCAAAACCAGTAGAGAGGACATCCAAACATTGCGGCTGCCTAAGATCACCATAATCTATTTAGTGTAAATGGAAACAGTAAAAGAAATTTTCAGTGTACAGATGAAAAACTCTCTGGGCAAGCAAGTTTAGCCAAGGTATCATCAATATTTATTCTCTGCAAAAGAAGGAGTTTCCACATATAGGTTGCTGTTGACCTTCACCTACACCTAGAAGGCTGTTCTCCTTGTTCTTAATAAACTAAAATACAAGCCAGCTTTTTGCATGGCCCAACTCAGAAAGTTTCAGAAATAACTTTTTCCTCTGGTGTCCTATTACCTAAAGGTGGCTACCACGGGTTTCTTTCGCCCCAGGGTCCAAATCCTGGCTAGCTCTAGACCCTGGAGCATAACCCCAATAATGGACTGAAGGTAAAAGACAGAGGCGCTCTTCTCCTCCTCAGGCAACAGTCCCACTGCTTTATTGCAGAACTCGGAATCCAGGAGGCAGAAAAGACACCGATAACATATGGCCCAGGGGTCTTATCCCAGGGGAATAGGGGCGGGGAAGGGGAGAGGGACTACAACCAATGGGAAAGGACACACGGAGGAGGGGGTGCGGTGAGGGACAGACCAGAGGATATTAACTAGGCCTAGAGGGGGGTGCAGGACATACCATGTGCAAAATATAATTAAACTATCTTTGTGTGTGAATATGACGAACCACCCAGTGCAGTAATAACAAAATGAACTATTTAGTGCAATACAACAGATGGCACTTCTCCAAAGACCCTCCTTGCCTTCTATTTACAGAGAGCCTTCTGTAGCACAGTGACTGTAATGAAGTCCCAGGTTACTTTCTCTCATTAGCTCTAATCATAGACAGCATAAAGCTATTTCCCAGTGTGAGGGTGATGTGCAAATGAAACGTGTTAATGAGACCACAGGGACTCTATTTGAACCCAAGACATGAATAAATTAGGAAAGCATAAAAAAAATGCTTCATGCTGTTATCCAATCAGATTATGAGTCAGGTCTGGTGGAGCAGATTGTACCTAACTGAAATCTCAAAGAATCTTAATGCAAATGAAGTGCAAAGGGTATTGCCAAATTCTGTATCAACACATTCAATTAATGACCTTGTTAAACACTTTCCAGATGGCTACCTTTTGCAAAACAAATTATTTTCCTACTGGTGATTTCAAATGTTTTAACTCCCCCAAAAACTTGTGCAAAGCAATTATTCCAGCATGATGAAAGGCTCTGTTTCACCAGCAAACTTACGTCTGTTCTTTTTGTCACCAGTGAGGATCATTTGCAATGTCACTTTCTTTCCATGCTTTGTACAAAACTGACAGCAACTTTCAGTGTCCTGAACTGCTGCCTATATCCTGCCTTAGTGCCTCATGTTTTGATGTAGCACCTCATGCATGTTGGTGCCACCTGTGTCCAAATTTCATGGTCCATCAGATACCAGAGGCAGGAGGATTGGAAAAGAAGGGGAGCACCAACTGTCCAAACCAAACAGGATCCTTCCAGAAACCTCAGAAAGGAAAGAGTCACTCCAAAATGGAGTATTTTAAACCCCAAGATAAAAAAATACATTAGCGCAGTCTTCAAACAGAAAAAATGAGCTGTCAAAATGTGTAAATATTGCAAAGTGTATGGCTTCTCTTAAATAAACTCATCTAGGCGTGCACACTGTACACTCTATGTCCTCTACAATGCATTAATATCCATTCAACAAGGGAGAAAATACTGGATGCAGTCAAACATTAGACACAGTGTTCTACAAAATTCTTCTATTTCTGCAGATTTTCTGATCATTATCTCTGATGCTACTTCCACACACTGCACTTGAAGACTTAATTCAGAGAAAGACTATGTCTACCTGTAAGCATTTTTTGACTAATCTGTTTTCATTAGACATAGACTCAAGTTTATTAGCTTCTATGATAAAATTACTGGCCTGGTAGACAAAGGAAAAGCTGTTGTTGTTGTTATTATCTACCTAGTCTTCAGGACGGCGTTCGGCACTGTCTCTCATAAGATTTTCACAAAGTAATGAAGTGTGGGCCGGAATAGAAGACAGTGAAATGGATTGGAAACTGGCCAGGCCCGGAGGGTGCTGATCATTGGCATGAAGACTAGTTGAAGGCTAGCAACTAATGATCTACCCTAAGGGTTACTGCTAGGTCCAGTCCTGTTCATCATCTTCATTGGTGGTCTGGATGACGGGGGAGAATGTACCCTTTCAACCTCAACAATACTGTGATTCTTTGAAGTTCAATTCCAAAATTATTTACTGAGTCTTGGACAATGTTACATGGTCTTGCATTTAATGCAACCACATATTAAATTTCCTGCTTTGTACGTTTTTTAATAAGATCTTTTCACCTTTATGCTGCCACTTTAAATCCAACTAGCTGCATGGGCAAGTGAAAATATTTCTATGAAGTAATTACGCAACAGCCTTTGCAAAACAAATTAATTTCTTAAGAGACTGGATCCACAAGTAACTTCGACAGTAAGAACTCCACAGCCTGCTCCTAGATGTCTTGACTTCTTATTTTCCATAGCTGTAGAAAAAGTCAATTTCCTTGAACACTGTCTGCTCATAGCATAGAGACTAAAAGCTATCTGTCAATTAGAGAGGGATCACTGAAAGGAGAGTGCATCCCATACCCTTTGGACTTCCTCAGTTACCAACAGTAGAAAACAATTCTTTGAGAAAATTTGAGCTTGTCTTTTGCTGTTGTTGCTTTAGTGAAGCTAGCCCAGAGGAATAAAAGCAGTTAGCAATCAATAATCAAATAGTTCTCTTCAATCAGTATTTAAGCCTAACATGGAAATAATGAGGCACAACATGATTTGTGTCTACCTTAAGTAACCAAAAGAGCTCCCCAATACACGAGGGTAAAGGAATTAATACAGCAAACAAAAATAATGGTCTTGGGAATACAGAGACTTGGCTTTCTTTATCTCCTGTTGGTGTAAACCCCTAAATTGCATACATATGTTTAGCACAAAATCTACTGGGAATTAAATGTAGTGTCATAAAAGAAAAAAAATCCCCATCTTTCATTAATCTGAGCCAGGTTGCAGAGGGGATCTGCCTGTTACCCAGATTGCAGCTTCATAGGACAATAACAAAACAGAAAATATATACTTAGAGAATATATTTATGGTATTTTAAGAGATAAAAAAGCCTGTAAAACTGGCTGCCCATATCTGTTTTTCATCTTATGATGCAAAATTTCTGTATTTTCTTCATTCCTGGGTAATACCTATTGGAAGAGAAGATCAGTGGCAGTGGCCTGAGCTGCTTCCCATGTTCATTTTAAGTGGGTTAAATGCTGTGGAGTATCTCTTTCTGCTTCTGTTTCTAAATTTGCTTTTTGTCCAAAACAAATTATCAGCAAAAGAGGTAGAAGAAGTGGGTCCAGTTCTCCCCAGAAAATTAAAAGGAATTTTTTTGCCCCTTGAAACTACTCACTAGTGTATTCATTTATAACTGCTGCAGCTGGGACACAGTTCATTACAGGAGATAAACCTCAACCTGTCTCCACACCCTTTTAGTCAGTGGGATTATGATAGAAAACAGGTGTATATGTAGGGAAAGGAAAGAATATTGCTTATACCAATTTTACGACCGATTTCCATCAGATGTGTTCGTTGCTGGTGATTTACATTACTTTGTGATGCAGAGCAAGTGAGTTTAGCAGTATAAATGATTTGGTAGGTGAGTGGCAACTGATTTGTGACTCTTAAGATGAGCATTTGGGTGCATAGCTCATTAACTGAAACCTTCAAGAAAGCTGAGGTATACCAGCTCACATAATATTTCTCCCACAGACAAAATATCGATATTCTAAGAGACATAAAAATCCTATATAAAATTTATGGGCTGAAGTGACTTGAGGGGATTCTTTGTCTATGCATGTTTTTCTTCTAACCCTTTAAATTTACTATTATTATGATGCATATAAAATACAAGAACCACATTTTACAAAATGCTCCAGATACAAAATAGAATGTAGATTATCATATAATTCAGTTAAGAGGTAGTTAAGTTTTCAACTTAACTCTTTCAACTTTCAATTGCTTTGTTTTAAATATTATTTGCAATTAATTTTAAAATAGCTTCCAGTTACTAAATTTCAGATACCATTTCAGAAGAATAATTGGTTGTAGTTCGTCCGTCCCTTTTTCAACCAAGAGAAAATTTGCCTCTGAATTATTGCATTTCATTTAGTTATGGAATTCGTGCTCTTGACTTACTTTACCTTGTATTTTCAAGTTAAGATTTGGAATATTTTGGAAACTTGTGAGAATTAAATCTGCTGATGGAACTGCACTTCCAAAAAAAAAAGTCTAATAAAGGATTGATTATGCTTTCTCCAAATACCTCAAAGGATTTGACTGATTGCTCAGAGTTTAGAAACAGATCCTGTCCTGAGAACTTTAGGTCAGCAGGAATATGAGGGGCAATGTATTTATTCATAACAGCAGTTGTCATTCTCACCGTCTTTGGGAATCTGGCCATAATCATTTCCATCTTGGATTTCAAGCACCTCCGTTCTCCAACCAATTTTCTCATCTTATCCATAGCTGTAACAGATTTTCTGCTAGACTTTGCCATTATGCCCTACAGCACGGTGAGGTCTGTAGAGAACTGCTGGGTTTTTGGGATTATATTCTGCAAGGTTCATTACAGTTTCGACCTGATGCTCAGTTTAGCTTCCATTTTCCATCTTTGTTTCATTGCTGTGGATTGGTTTTACACAATCTACCACCCTCTGCATTACTGCAGCACCATGACTGTTGTGGCCATAAAACAAATTGTGGCTATGTGCTGGTCAGTGCCCACTGTTTTTGCTTTTGCTTGTGATGTGGTTTTCTCAGAAACTTATGCTTCTGGAATTGAGGGCTATGAAATGCTGATTAGGTGCTCGGGCTTGTGCCCAATTGTGCTCAACAAATCGTGGGGGACTTTTTTATTTACAGTCAGTTTATTTGGTACTGCTTGCATTATGATAGGGATTTATGTTAAAATTTTTACTGTCTCCCAAAGGCATACATCAGAGTTGAGCCAGGCACACAGGCTGTAGCAGTGTGAGTTGCGACCTCAGGTCCAGTTTGGCTGGGCTGAGGGTAGCTATATGAGTCAGGACGGGTCTGATGTAGTAGCCAAAGATAGATTTTAATGCATCAGAGTGGCCACGTGGTCAGAAGGCAGCATCTAGGGCCGCAAGGCCAAAGAGCTGCTTTCAGCGACCGTGTGGATCAGGGGCTTCCTTCCAAAATACCTTGGGATGTGGCTAATTTAACAATACATACCTGAGGGCAGGTACCCAATCCCATACTCAGGACAGGGACCTGACCATATATGTCTTGAACTAACAGAGGGGTAGAACTAGAAATATCACACACCCATGGGTAACCTTCTTTCAGTACCCCATTTCCCATGGCCTCATGTTAATGCTGTCTGAGTAAGGAGCCTGGGCTAAGTCATGATCTATCCCATTTGGTTCAGTTCTCACAACAGGCTCCCAAAAATTAATAAGAAACATGAGCTTTCTAAGAATAAAGACAGGAAAACTGCTAAGACTTTGAGTATGTTATGCTGAGTTTCTTAATATGTTGGTTTCCTTGGTTTTTTGCAACCTTAATCGATCCATTTTTAAATTTTTTTCACTCCTTTGCATCTGTCTGATTCTCTAACTAGCTCGGATATCTAAATTCTTTCTGCAATCCATTATTATATGGATAATTCTATCTGTGGTTTCGGAAAACATTTAGATATATCTTAAAAGGCAAAATATTTAATCCACGTTTTTATACAACAGAAATTTTATCTGAAGATCAGTCTACTAGTGAGAGTATCTCTAGAAATGAAGAAGAAACAATGGATTACTGGATATTCATATTTCAGCATGAATGCAATATGAATTTTATGAGTCAGTCCTGTAGAATTCTTCTTCATTTCAGAAATTATTTACATACAGTCCATAAACTCAGCTCAACTTAATCTTGTATTTATGCAGCTACTCTTTCTTAGGGTTCACTCTTAATAGCTCTAAATTGAATGTATCCCAGCCTCATATAGTGAGAAATTTGTCACCCTTTTGTGAAGGGGGTATTACCACATGTATAGTCTCCTGCTATTCCCAAACAAATAGAATGGGAGTGTAATTTTGGCTTGAAGTCGACCTTTTCCCCTGAAAACAATAGAATCAGGATTTCACCCCTTATCCTCTATGTGTTTTGTACTTGGGAAGGAGTATTAAGAAACCAGAGCATGGCTTGCACTCAGCTCTGTGCTTGTCCGTCTTTGTTTAGATGTCAGGCTCCAGATGTTATAAAATATGCTTGCTGACAGCTCTCCGCACTTTCACACTGAACTGGAACCTCTAACTTAAGTCCTTGCCATGCTGACTTCCCTCTGAAATCAGAAAGTGACACTGTCAGCATTCACATCAGTTACATGCTTAAAATAAGCTTAACTGAGTTGTCTTTACTGAATGCAGGCACTGCAGAGTTTTTATTGTGAATTGTACCTCTGAGTTACCTTTTGCAGTACATCTACAGTGTATACTCTACCCCTATTAAAGAGTGAACACATGCTATTTTGGATCTAGAGAATTCCAGTTTCACGTCAACCTTGAAACACCTAAGACAGCAAGGATCTGAAAGGTCACAGACTTGTCTGGTGTTGTGTAAGGCTCTCAGCTTTCCCAATAGAAACATAAACCCCAAGGTCTTTAGTTTTACACGAGTTCTTTCTTTGTGCACAAGTGTCACTAGCTGAACAGCCAGACCAGGGAATAGAGCAGAGCTGGATGCAATAAAGTCTTTAGGCCCCTGCAAGGTGGATAATATGTTGTCCCATACCATTGCTCCATGCATGCCTAGGGAGACACCCAGATTAAACTCAAGGGCAGCCCGAGTGGAGCTTGGGGAGAGCAAGAAAACCGAGCAGCAGGTTGATTGCAGCCAGTGACTCAGTTCTGGAAATCTGGATCTCCAACACAGTCTAGCCCTGATTTTCAGAGCCTGTGCTGTTGCCTCAGGTTTTTCTAAACTCATCTTGATCTGGTTTTGCTCCTGCAGTGCGTCCCTGGGAGCCACCTCTCTGGGGAAGCAGAGGACAACCTTTGCGTACAACACCTTTCACACAACACTTTAGTGGCCAGGGTGCCATCTGAGATGTCACCAGGAACTTTCTGGTTTTCCTTTTGGAGTTGAGCCATGTGAAATGCAGTGCTTGGGGCTGATTTATAGGGCCTGTAGCGTGGCAGCAACGGCAGGGAGAGGCAAACTCTGCAGCAGAGATGGTGTTGCAGCCAGCTGTGCCAGTATATTGTCTGCATGCAGCTCAACCTGGCTTCTTCAGAGCAACTTGCATGCCATATTTGTTTTTGTGTTAAAACTACTCCGTGATGTTTTTTTTATTGAAAGTTAACAAATTATATATGGTCCCTGATATCCTCCCAGCAGTGAGACTATGAGTCAAATGATGGATCACAAAATAATATATATCACACTAGTCTCAGAGACAACTACAGATCCTTTTTAAGTGTCTTCACAATGTTTGCTGCCAGCAGTATTTTTCACAGTACTCAACTATTTTGCAGAGTTTAAATCCCTTCTGTTTGTTGCACAAGAGCATGCTATATTAGTGTTCGGCGTCTAAGTCTCTAAATACACATCTAGGTATTTCTGAAAGCTGTTCTAAGTACTCAATGTCTAGCTGGTGACACACTATGCAATTGGAGACATTTAAGTAATAATAAAATTACTTCATTAACATACAGCATAAATATTTAGAATCAACCCAGTACATTACATCTCCTACAGTGACAACTTTTGTCTTAGACAGCACATCTTCAGGGAACGATATTGACCTGTCTGTGAGGTTTCGGTGTGTCATTTGTGTGCCTTTGGATGTTAAACGAGTATCTACTTAGTTTTGCTAAACGACTTGAAGCCTGCCAGTAGGTCTTTAGTAGTTCTTCTGTCCAAGGGCTCATGCAGATCTGTCAGATGGTGTACTTTGGCTCCCGAGCAACTTTGTGGCATGCCATGCTGTTCTTCCTGCTGTTAAGCTTGATGCTGGTGCTAAACTTGCTGCTGAAAAATACGCCACTGCTTGGCACAAGACCTAGTGCATCAGAATAAAGGAATTTTTTTTCTGTGCACCACACCTTCTGGTACACAGGAGAACATAAGTGTCTGTGTTGGGGTTTTTTTGTTCTGTTTTGGTGGGTTTTTTGGGGGTTTGGGGTTTTTTCCCTAAAAAACATTATCATACATTAATCTGTTTTTCCACACTACACGGTAGACTGTTTTAGCACAAATTCTGGTCTATATCAAGTCCAGACAGTGTTCTTATTCCTCATGGAATCAGACACAAGAGTTAGGTTGTCTTGATTCTAGTAAGAGTTGATGTTGCCCTCAGAGGACAATTCTGGTTTCAGCAGAAAATTCAAGCTTCCATCCAGGCGAGGGCCTCAATCTGAGAGCACTTTCATGGTCATTTTCCTTTTGGCATATCCCAGTATGAACATGCAGGACAGCTAGATGTGGTTAAGAGTATCCCACACAGGAAATCTGCACTCAGCCTCTCTCCTGCAGTGCCTCAAACAGCAACATTCAGAGTTCTCTTCAAAGACAATGATTTTTATTTAAAAAAGTGCTATATTTTTGCCCTCAAATTATTTGCAGCTTAGGAACTTGCAGGTATTTCTGCAGTGCCTGCTTGTGGTCAGAATAGTTAAACTCTATTTTATTCTTTTAATCTTTTCTGTCACAGCCTAAACATTGAGGAAGCAGTTCCTACCCTCTTGTGGAGTCCACAGGCAAAAGCAGATTAAACAAAAACCGTCAGCAACACCTTATATTAAGACGGGGTTAAAAAAAAAAGCTAAATCCTTGAGTTACAAAAATACTGAAAACCTCAAGAAATAGATTGGTTTACTTTTGCAAGCTCTGTGTTGATTTTTATTTTACACCTTAATACTGCAGAGCACTTAATAAATATTTAGCATAAAATTTCAAAATTAATTCTTCAGGATTAAAATTAAAAATTTTGATTTACAGATATTAATTTTTCGAATCAAAACTAAAATATGCCAAAGAAGTCAGATAAGTTCAGGTAAATTCATGTTTAACAGCATCCATTTTTCAGATACAATGTTTTTTAACAAAAAACCCTATAACATTTTAATCAGCTTTAGTGAAAATTAGGTAAATGAAAGTAACTGTTCCAAGAAGTTCGTGACAAAAGGGCATATACAGCTATAACAGTAATACATTACAGTAATTTATTTCTCTTCTGTTTACAGAACCTAATCAAATTATCTTCCTTCTGGATCAGTTATGTGTCAGCCTTCCTGGCTGCAGCAGCAACAGAGCATTGATGAAGCATTACAGCAAACACTGACATTAAAAAGATGAGCAGTTTCTTAAAAGACAGACATGAATCTTTCTAGCTCTGTATAAACCAAGAACATTCCAGTTTTTCCCGTAAGAAAGGAGGACTGTTTTCACTTTTATTTTTAATTGCCCATTTCCACCAAAATGCAGGATGGAGAAAAAAGGACTCAAAGAAGGGATTGCGTACTAAAGGAAATCTTTTTCCCTAGAAAACTTTCCCCAACAGATCTTTTTCTTCAATGTGTAAGTAATTTCTTTATCTGGTTTTCTTCCTCAGGACTGACTGTTTTGCAATACTTTGTTGAATACCTCAAGTTGCCAAATCATGACTTTATCCAGTCTGAGGCTCTGGAGCTCACAGCTGGTGTAGTATTGGTCTGACTCTGTTAAGATTTCAGAGCTTAGATATGCAAAGTGTGGGCTTTGCCCCTGTGCTATGTGCACGTACAGGTGTGGAACCATCCTGTCCAAAATGGTGGAAAATATGTCTATGAGTGTTTTTCCACACATCATCTCCAGAAATCCACTCTCCCAACAAGTTTCTGGTCTGCTCCATGGTAAAAACTGACATTTCCTCAGTGTCACGCTATGGCCCACAGCATATCCAGCTCCACAAAATCATGCCAGTATCTTGGGGCTCCCTCCTACAAACCCTGCACATCTTGTGATGCACTTGTGTGTAGCACCTCGCCTTCCTGTTGGATTTCCCTGTCTTGACTCTAATTATACTATCTTTCACCCATTTCCTTAGATCACCAAAACCACCAATCCTGTAAAAGAAGTAATTTTCTTAGATAGCTTTTCAATTTTAATCTTGTTCACCTTTAGGTTGGTTTTCTCAGGGTTAAATACTAGCTTGTATAGTTTTGGTTTGGCTTTTTTGCTGTTGTTGGTTCATTTGTAGTTTTTTTGTTGTTCTTGACTATCTTTCTCCAATAGTTGATATTTCTGCTAACTTCTCAGCACCTCAGGACTTGTGCAATGGCACCTTCTGGATGGATTATTTCAGCTTGGCCTGCAGGTCAATAATTTATGCTTTATCATTTGATTAAAAAAAAACACTTTGAAAATAGTCATTGCAGTTGCAATACTCAGACTGCTATTTTCAGTGTACTCTACTGCCTTCCTGTTCTATTCTTTATAAATTAATTAGCATCTCCTGGAATTCCTTTCAGAAAACTGCTAATATTTATATAGGTTCCTTTATCTTTTCAGTATTTGCATTCACTGTCACATATAGTAACAGGTAACCTATGAGTGGACTTAAGTACAGCAAGATAATACAATAACTTAAGAAATGTGCCGGATTCT